>CM051516.1:7035000-7288757 GCA_028015205.1 Mytilisepta virgata
TAATAAAAACTGCTGTGCCTTATGCGCATGATACACCCGTAGGAAAATATTGGTTTTTTTTTAGCAAATTAAGTGTCATGTTACTTTTTCAACAGCCTAAACGTATCTAAATTATAACACTGTAACAACAAACTAAGTATCATCTTTGTGTAAGCAGGAAATTTTATACGTATAAAAAATTGCTTATATTTGGCCAATAAATCTGAAACGACAAAAGTGAAAATGGTCAAATAGTATACAGACCTTCAGAGATTTGTAAGAGTGTGTGAAAGTTTGAAAAAAATCAGTCAAGGAATTCTGGAGTTAATGCGCGACATGTGAAAAATTGCTTATATTTGGACAATCTTCTGGGTCCCATAATTCTGGAATGACAAAAGTGAAAATTGTCAAAAAGTATAGACCCTCAGACCACCATTTGTAATAATGTGTTCAAGTTTGAAGAAAATCTGTCAAGGCATACTCGAGTTAGTGTGTGACATGTGAAAAATTGGTTTTTATTGGACAGTCTTAGTCCCATAACTCTGGAACGACAAAAGTGAAAATGTTCAAAATGTATACAGACCCTCAAACCATCATTTGTAATAATTTGTTAAAGTTTGAAGAAAATCAGTCAAGGCATACTCAAGTTCGTCTGCGACATGTGAAAAATTGCTTATTTTTTATCAATCTAAGTCGCATAACTCTAGAATGACAAAAAATGGAAATCATCAAAATCAAAAGGGAGCTTTCTTCCGTCAATCCAATTGTTGTGTTAAAATTTCATGAGAATTGATTGAAGCAAATTTGAGTTACGCTACGAAGTGTTGACGGACAGATGGATGGACGGGCATTGGTATACTATAATACGTCCCATTTACAACAGGCGTATAAAAATAGGCAGGTAAAAAAAATTCATCCCATCCCCCTCCTCCCCAATAAAAATCAAATAGTTGCTCCCTAATCAGAAATGATTAGAACGATTATTCATATATCCATTTTTTTTGTATGACTCACATGAAATGAGTAAATGTCATAGCAATAGGTGGTTTGTACAAAGTTTCAGCTTATCTGGACATGTATTTCAGAGACAATTTCAAAAGTGAAAGTTTAATACTACTATATACACTGATCTTTACAAACATGATGAATGCCAAGTAAATTACAAAAGAGAAATAAGACTTTGTGCCAGGACAGCTTAATATAGATTCTAAACAGAAGCTCTCTTCTAAAGCCGTTTTGGCAAAATCAATACAAAATTAAGAAACACAAAATTTGAAAAATAAGTAACTTTTAATAATGACACAGAAAACATCCTGATCCTGTGCGTGGGCTACAAGCTGAATATAAAACAATTTCAACAAAAGCACAGAAAAAAACCTATGAAACCTGAATAAGATATAAACAGCTTGTTTACTGCAATTCATATAAACCTATATTGATTATTGGGTGCATATTACATCTATATAATTGTTCTTGTATAGACAGGTTGTATAAAGATAACTTAAATAAAATTAAATATTACCCTAATTCTTCTCATATTACCTTTATTACAATTTTCAATAATTTATGTTGTAAATGGCTTGATAAATATTACCCTAATTCTTCTCATATTACCAATATTACAATTTTCAATAATTTATGATGTAAATGGTTGTATAGAAGTACTGAACATTTTAGTTGTATGTAATGTATTTTTGAGATACTGGATACTGATCTGTATAACTATTATGTTCACTGAAACGTTAGAGAAAAAATAAATAATTTTCAAAATGTCTGATCTCCCAGTAGTTAAATAGCTGTTACGTGCAGGCAAACACCCCTGCAATATGCAATTAACACACACCATACTTCCTAGTCTGTAACTAAAGAACTAAGAGTTTAAGGTGGTACAACATCCAGCTATGGTAATTTTTTTTCACTGCAATGAGGAACCAGAGTGAGTTACCTTTTCCTAACCAATGCAGGTAAGGGAGATAATAAATATGTCTCCCTTTTAGCCTCAGGACAAAAGGGAGAGAATTTAATTATCTCCCTGACCTACATTGGTTAGGAAAAGATAGAGTCACTCTGGTTCCTCATTCTGAGAATGACTTTGTTTCAAATTCTTTAGTAGTTTCTTGTAAAAATCGAACCCTTATTTCCTTTAAAGATACGAAAGAATCAGCACATCTGTTAAACATCATTCAAAATGTTATACTGACAAAACACAAGTATACAAGTTATGCTAAATAAGAATTTAACTCATAAAAAATATTAGGTTTTCTGCTATAAAGATGTACCCTTTTTCAAAAATTGTCAAAAACCTTTAAAAAAATTCAGATTTTTTAATTGTGTATGATATATAATTAGTATTTAAAAAGTTGGTAATTTGTAAAAAAAAAAAAACAAAACAAAAACAAAAACAAAAATAAACATATTTACACATAGTTTGTATTAGGTCATATAAAAACAGTTATATATTATAACCCTCAGCCCTTTGGGAGGCAAGTTCATTTTCACCTTACAATCAATATACCTTCGGATATAACATCACAAATCGGTAAATAGTTTTCTATAAAGAGGCAAAAAATAAATAGAATTACAACTTAGAAAGTTCTGAATTAATTTTATTTTGGCAAGCATTCCTCTATTTTGACAGTTTATAAATGGAGTACCTAATTATAGCAAAATCTAATGAGAAAAACATTATTTCCCAGGCATAAATGTATACCCTGTTACAATATGACGTCTGACAATTATTTAAAAGGATCAGAATTGACAATAGTGAAATTGTATATGTAATAAGGTTGACCTTTACAAAATGGGTTGAATAGAAACCCACCTGTTCTACCTGGTTGACGTGACATCGAGGACAATTTAATCTGCTGTGACGTAGTTTTACTTCGTATCGTGATTACTTCACAAAAGATTACACGTTTTTATTTGTGGGAAATGACGTTGAACATACAGACTGGACATTAAAATGTTGTTTATTTGCACATACCCGGTATTATTTCAATATCAACTGAAAATAAGCCTCTAGATGATTTTGTAAATCAGTTTTTTTATCATAATCTATGATGTAAACAACAATATTAAATGTTCTTGCAATTTGTAGAATGTCAAAATTAAATACTGAAATTTCAGAAGTTAATGCAATGTAAATGCAACATGGTGAACTTTACAATAATAAAAACTGTCATTTAAAATTTTGTAATTAATGATAATTCCATTCAAGAACTGCATTAAATCACCCACTAACAGCCATAATGGTCAAGCAACACATATATAGTTTGTACTAAAAAAAGAAAAAGAAAGATGAACCCTGACCACCATGGAGTTTATTGTCTAAATACTATTAGTGATTATTGAATAAAGGTACCTGTACGTATATTTAATATTATACTTATAATCTATGATTTCTGAAGATAAGGGGCAACAACACATTATTCCCCCAGAACAAAGAACAAGTATTAGAAGTATTGAAATCCAGAAAGACAAACATACTTCAGTTAAATGATTTGTTTGTTTGTTTAGTTGGGGTTTTACGCCGTTTTTAGCACATTTGGCTATTTTGCGGCGGCCAGTTTTTATTGGTGGAGGAAGCCGGAGTATCCGGAGAGACCCACCGACGTTCGGTAGGAAAATTGGCAATCCTTGTCAATTTAGATCAGAGTCGAACACACCCCGCCACAGTTGAGATTCGAACTCACAACCTCAGTGTTGACAGGCTAGTGATCATTAGTAGTCATGATCACTCCAAAATTCAGAACAGTTTTTGAGAAAGTAGAATTATGTCCTTGAGAAAACACTATATGACTTTTGGAGACTAAGTTTCAAATCTCCCAAGCATTAGCTCTCCTCCGGTTTGGTTTTTTCTTTTTTTTCAAATAATTTTCAATTGAAATCTGTTCTACAATTTTACCCTTCAGCACTACCGATAAGACGTAATTTTTTGAAAAATACAACTATGACAAATCTGAATTGGCATCTTAGAATATCAAAGAAATTCAAATAGTGGACTAAATTAAAATTTTGATACAATCTTTTTCTGACACCTTTCATGAAGGTTTTTTGTTCTCGTTTCAAAGGATATGATTTGATTTCTTCCAACTATACTTTTTTTGTTTTCTGTAAATTACATGTAACCAATCTAAATGAAGTCTAGTGAGACTTTAAGTAATAATTAATTGATACAATAAAATCAAGTCCCACCTGTGCAAATTTTTTCTGATATTTACAAACTAAAAGTACAAAGAAATTATACATAATAGCGTAGATGAATTTCACGATTGAACGAGTACCAAACTTTGACATTTAAACATCATAATAATAATTGTTGGAAGACTGATCAAGTATGTCCACATAAATCTTTTACCAGAGGTTACATTTTCGAAGAATAATAAACAGAAAATAAGTCTGTTAAAAAAATATCCACCCACTAATATCACGACTTTGACCTTTTATATTTGAACCAGTGGGAAAAATAAACATGTTTTAAATTGAAATCTAAACCGCAAATAAAGATATTATGTTAAAAAACTTTAACATTGGGCAAACTATGCTACTTTAGTTAATGCCAGAGAGCAGTTATTAGTATTAAAGGACAATTTTCATTGCTGTAAAAATTGGTCATCCCTACTAGAGCCGATTACAAATCAGATAAATCTGTAATTTATTTCACATTACACATAATTTTATTCCATCATTATTGAATAAAGTGGCATAAATATAAGTGGAAAATTGATTTTTATGTAAAATATAAGAATAATTTTACATTTTTTTTTTAAATAAAGCCTACAATGTAGCCTTGAATTATGAATAAAGATGATTATTAGCAATTATATCTTTTTTTCAGGCCCATGTTTCTGTGCAAACATAAGTCTTGTTGCACTATGTTAAAGGTGACACTACAATTCAAAATGTTGTCATTGGGATGTTGACAAATAGCCAATATTCTTTCATTTTCATATATAATTGGATATGAATTATGATACACCAACAATTCTTTATATACTCAGAACACCTCTGTTAATTTGAAATGCAAACACCTATTATGATGTTCACTGAAATAAGTTGAAATTTTGACACAATAATATAGCATTGAATTTTTAAAAAAAAATGAAACTTTCTTAAATTTGGAATTTAAAATCTCCATAAATGATACATTTCATCTATAAATGAAAAAATATTGTCATACTGTCACAATTTACAGGAATATAATACAGTATTAGTCCCCAAAGAAACATTGTGACGTCATGAGTACCTCCAAAGGAAAAGTCCTGCAAGATCATAAAATTTGAAATATCTCTATAATGAGCACATAGATGCAACAAGTGTCTTTTGCAAAAAAAGACAATTAATGCAAGATAATTTATTATATATTTTTTCTACATGAATTTAAAGCAATCAAATAATCATCAAAATAGATCAAAATCTGTATACCTTTTGTAACTAGTTTATTGATCTTTGAAACCAATTATTTGTCAGCAGTCAATAAAATGTCTAAGTATTGGGTAACATATTGTTAATAATGAGCTTCACCATGAGCGCATGATACGTTCGTCACCCTTTTGGCTCGTTTTTATGCTTTAAAAGAATTTATATGATTAACAAGAAATACTGTGAGCTCTGCTCAAATAGACCCGCTTAAAACCCCCCTCCCAAAAAAAAAAACGAGTCTTCTTAACAAATTGACGATCTTTGAACAAATAAAATTCCATAACCTTCCAAAGAGTGAAAAATTGACAGTTTTCGACGATTTCTCAACGAATAAAGTTCCATAATGTCATATCAGAAATTTATACAACACAAAAGGGAGCTTACGTCAATAGATACAAGTCAACAAAATTTCATGAAAATTGCTCAAAGCATTTTTGAGTTATTGTCCTAAAAGTGGAAAATCACCCCATATTTTATAAATAAAGTCCCAAAACTCCAAATCGTAAAATCGGAAATTTAAAAAAAATCGAAAAGGAACTTATGTCTATAGATATAAACAATTCATTAAGGTTTCATAAAAATTGCTCAAAGCATTTTTGAGTTAATAGTCCGAAAACTGGAAAATCCCCCCCTTTTTTATGAATAAAGTCCCATAACTCCGAAACGTAAAATCAGAAATTTATAAAAATCGAAAGGAAGCTTACGTCAATAGATAAAAACAATTCACTAAGTTTCATGAAAATTTTGAGTTACTGTCCAATGCTTTTAATCAGATATTAATAAATTTTGATACTTTTGATATACTGTACTTCAAACAAACCTACGAACCAATTACGACTTAAAAAAATGCAGCTTCAGTTCCATTTTGAGCCAACTATGGCTTATAATAAAGCAGACTAGAAATCCAGAATTATATATTTTAGGTCTATCATTTATAAATTTGTGAGCAGTTAATTTTGCTTCAATGTAGATTTGAGCAACCATCCAAGTATCTTCGATGCCAAGTTTGGTAGAGGAGCATCATATGATCATTTATTCAAATTATCAATACAATCTGTCAATTATAAACCTTTTCTATAAGAAGATGATGTTTGTATTTTTTCCCTATTGGGTTATGTGTTAACTATGTCCTGCAGTGGTAGCCATCTTGGATTTCCGATCAGCATCAAAATTATAAATTGGAACCAAATTTTTTTCCAAAACTTGATTGTATTTCATTACATTTTTGTGTCATATAAGGTAACAATAAAAGACATCATAAAAGTTTTGCGTTTCTGAAATTTTCAACAATGATGATTTTAAATGAGATATTTTATCTTTATTTAAAATAATATAGAATTTTATTTTCCATCAAGGAATCAATTTATGAAGTATATGGGACACTCAGTAGGTTAAAAGTACATCAGATTATTTATAAAGTATGTCTCCAATATATGTTAGTTTTAAAATAACACTAAACAGAGCCTTGTGGGAGAAATGTCAGAATTTTATTGATTTTGAGATTTTTATGGTATCAAACAACCCTTATAATGACAGGAAAAAAAAATGTTTTTTTTTTTATAATTATGAATGCCATTCATAACTACCAGCTATTGTACTTTTATCATATTTCTGCATACTAAGTACTTAAGTACAACTGCCCTTACTAGCTGGGTACTGGTAAATATAATGATATGGATATGGGCAAACAAAAAATTAAACTGATGAAAATTTTTCTCAATTTCCAGGAAACCATCAATAACGACATACAATGTATCAGCATGACCACATGACATAAAAACTTTAAAAAATGTTGGACGAAAATAACTTCTTACTTAAGCTATATGATCCCTCTAAAACAGGGACAGGGGCAGTTAAAGGATTTTAGGTTAGAGGAGATGAAATATTTAAATATTTTTGCTGAAAAAATCAGGGCACAACATTAAGTAGGTCTTTTTCAACCTTCAAATAGAAATCTCCCTCTGTGTGCTTTACCTAAAAGCCTGGACAAAATAATACAAAGAAAGGATGTGGTAAGTTTCAGTGAGATAACATCCTGTATGATTGATTTGTTTGTTTGTTTTAGTTGGGGTTTTTCGCCGTTTTCAGCACATTTGGCCATTTCGCAGCGGCCAGTTTTTATTGGTGGAGCAAGCCGGAGTACCCGGAGAGAACCACAACCTTCGGTAGGAAAATTGGCAATCCTTGTCAATTAAGATCAGAGTCGAACACACTCCGCCACAGGTAAGATTCGAACTCACAACCCCAGCGTTGACTTGCTAGTGATCATTAGTAGTCATGAAGAACTACCTAGACCACTCGGCCACCGAGGCCCCTTCCTGTATGATTGAAAACGGGGAGTTGGGGCGCGGGGGCCTGTGGTATTCAACAATGATAAACAACCCTCACCACAGCATGCACTAAGTTTATATCATCTAAACTGCACTGAGCCTAAACAGAGTTTGTTCTGTTTAGTCGTTCCAACGTACTGTGCATCACAAAAAGATGAAATAAGTTGTAAACTGAAATTTTCTTTGCCATTGTTTAAACTAGACAACCACCCATTACCATAAAGCTTCCCCAAACTGGAATTTTGTTTGCCATTATATGGATAAGACACCTACCCATTACCATGAAACTTCCCCAAACTGGATTTTTTTTGCCATTGTTTGGAGAAGACACCCATCCATTACCTTGAAACTTCCCCAAACTGGATTTTCTTTGCCATTGTTTGGAGAAGACAACCACCCATTACCATACAACATCCTCAAACTGGCATTTTGTTTGCCATTATTTGAATAAGACACCCATCCATTACCATGAAACTTCCCCAAACTGGATTTCTTTTGCCATTGTTTGGAGAAGACAACCACTTATTGCCATGAAACTTCCACAAACTGGATTTTTTTACATTGTTTGGAGAAGACTAAACTTACATACCGGAAATTATCCAAAAATAATAAAAGGCTGTTATCATGATGAGACATATTTATACATTTAACATTTATATAGTGAAACATTTGTTATGATATCAAAGAAAAAGTGGATACACTAGATTTACTAGTACGTATATAACACATCTTTTGATCGGCCTTTTATTGTGAAAAAATCAACCAGAATTCTCCTAAGTACTTTATAAAAATCTGCAGAGATTTTTAAAATCCTGACCCGAAATCTCCATCAGTTTTATAAAATATTGACCCGAATTTGGCACATGTCCCGTGCCTAATATTTAATTGAGTTACCCCCAATAAATGCCATCTAAGTATAATGAATGTTCGTTATGTTGTAATCTACAGTAATTTATTAATCCATTCAGTCTTTCAGACCAAAAACAAAAAATTATACCAAACTAAATTAAACTTTTCATCCGTTTGCGCCCATTAAACTGTTCATAAATTCTGATAATGAATAATATCTATTACATAACAAGGAAGTATAAATAAATCATACAGATCCTGCAGACATGTCAGTCTAAAATTCTAATCCTTAACTATTATTCTCCTATCCCTTTTCCCCAAAGAGTAAAGCCTGATCATTTGATCTGAAGACAGTCCCTTAATGAAAATAATCAATCAATGAGTGCAGGTCTGCAAATATCTACGAAGGTTCTATACTATAAATGGTTCATGAAGTGTAAAACATTTTTAAACTCAAAGTGAGGTTAGGTTTAATTATATGAGAAAAAGACAGCAGCCATATTCATACAAGATCTAACAACAATTATTAATCATAACCTTTTATGAACGTTTTTGTCTTGCAATTTTTTGTAAATACATGTATCACTTCAGAGGCATATATCCTGAAAATGTAAGGATGTGAGGTATACATCACAACATCCCAAAAGAAAAAGGAAAGAATTATTTAATCTAGCAGTTGTCATGTGATCTTAAAACAAGGTAAACAACATATAGAGAAGGTCGGTGGTTCTCTCCGGGCACTCCAGCTTCCTCTAACAATAAAAACTGGTTGCAGTAAAATAGCCAAATATGCTGAAAACAGCATAAATCACCAACAAAACCAAACAACAACATACACCCAAAGAAAAGCCCTAAATGCCACAAGGAATATTAAAAAAATCAAATATCCCAAATTAAAATACTAAAAACCTACATAGGTTCATCACTGATGCTTCTACAAAGTTTCAGTTCAATCAGCCAAGAAGTTTGCTTGCCATTAATAAGAATTTAAAATGTTGCACACATCAAATGTTAAAAAAAAACATAAATTGGGAGCAAAATCTCATGGCAAAGTTAATTCAATACAACCATGACAGCTGCACATTTGATAAAAAAAAACAAGACATACAGCTAATAGAAATTGTGTTTCTATTTTAAATAAACATTTCCTTTCCTGTATGTTGTATTTCAGTACAATACAACTTAAAATACATACAATAAATCTTTTTATCCGATATGTTACTGTCATCATGTACTTTATATATAAATCAGTTATAAAACTCTGAGTATATATATACCATACAACTTTATCTTTTACTATATTTAATTTATGATCTAAAAAAATTTCATTCTTATCAGATTCATACAGATAAGCAATTTTTTTTAATGAACAGCAAAATATAAGAAATTTTGAGATCCCTCCCTCGTATCCAGACCCTCTTAACCTCACACAATCTCACCTCTATCCATTTGAAATGATCACATATATGACTTTGTTATATTTTCTCCTTCTTATCTAACACCTTCCTTTACAGGAAATTTGAGTCATTATGTACTGAAATACTGAAAAAGAGAAAAAAAAGACAAATTTTTTTTAAATTAAGTGTCCTCAGTAGTTTACTTTTAGTAGATTGGGTTCAGTATTTTTGGGGGTAAACTACAAAATATGTAGAAAATTTATTATATAATACCCTGTGTTAGTGTCATCCGCACTTAACTTTATTTGGTGTCAGTAGCTTTGGTTTACTGACAGTATTTTATGGGAAGACTAAAGCAATACAGCATGCAACATTTACTTTGAGTGAAGCAAGAAACAGAAATTTTAGTATATCAGGACCCTTTTCAAACCTATTAGTAGAACAATCATGGGTTTTCTGAAATTTTCTGTAAACTTTAGACTATTTTTTTTTTCCACTAATTTCAAATGAAGAAGAAACCTAATTTCTGAATTTCCCAACAACCTTAGATTTTCCACCCGTTATTGTACAGACATATTTTCAATGCCAAATCCAGGAAATATAGGCAATGTTTAAGAGTTAACAGCTCTGTTTATAGAAACCACAACAAAACAAGAAAACCTGCAAAAGTCAGGCTATTGGCCAATGAATATTCTACAATATAAATTTGGATATGCATATTTTGTTGAAACACAATTCATTACTTGTGCTAAAAGCTGAAAATCCGAAATCCCAAATAAAAATAAAAAATGTCGAAAAACATATTTAAAATTAAAAAAATGATCAAAACATGAGGAAGATACTCCTTGGTTTTAACAAAACATAACAGTAACTGTTAATTTAAAGTATCAATTTTTGGCAAGTATTGAAATATTAGCAACTGAGCTGGGGATACCCTCCAGAACAGAAGTGTATCGACTCCTTGATAATAAATTCTTTGATATCAATTTTGATGCACAAGATATGCACATTCGTTTATTGTTTGTTTGTTTAGTTGGGGTTTTACGCCGTTTTCAGCACATTTTGGCTATTTCCCGGCAGCCAGATTTTATTGGTGGAGGAAGCCGGAGTACCCGGAGAGAACCACGACCTTCGGTAGGAAAATTGGCAATCCTTGTCAATTTAGATCGGAGTCGAACACACCCCGCCACACAGGTGAGATTCCAACTCACAACCCCAGTGTTGACAGGCTAGTGATCATTAGAAGTCATGACAAACTACCTAGACCACTCGGCCACCGAGGCCCCCTGTAAATTTCGTAAATTTACAACTAATCAGTTTTGCTCAAAACAATTGAAGGACAGAGATTTCCAAGTTGGAGATATTCCTTAGTTTCCGCAATATTTATCAGCTGGATGAATTGATAAATTGCTCAAAATGTTCCCTTACTAGGTCAAATACATTTTTTCTTGCACATCAAAATCTATATTACTGTATGAGAGTTTTTGAAATGATCAGCTAA
Source organism: Mytilisepta virgata (assembly GCA_028015205.1). Taxonomy (NCBI): domain Eukaryota; kingdom Metazoa; phylum Mollusca; class Bivalvia; order Mytilida; family Mytilidae; genus Mytilisepta; species Mytilisepta virgata. Next base: position 7,046,478 of record CM051516.1, read on the forward strand.
ATAACATCAAAAATATTTAGCAACTCTGACAGACATTTGCTGAGCATGGTTAAGTCAGCACACTATTTTAATACTCAGCTCCATGGGATAAATCCAGAAGTCTATTGAGAAAGCAGAGCATCTATTAAATATATTCTTGGGGAAAAAACTATGTTCTTTAAAATTTCAATGAAAAACAAGCAATTCAAATTTCAAAAACTTAAAATAAATTTAAATTTAATTCATTCTTGAGTTTCCTGGGATATCATAAGTGATTTTTTATTTTAATTTGACCTGAAAACATTTGGCAAATCATCAAATTGCTTTTGTGACAAAATTTCTTCTACCACTGTTTATATCATATTTAACTGAATAAAATCACCAAAGCATGAACACCCACTATCTATCTAATAAATACCCAAGGTTGTAAAATATACATGACCTTTCATATTTAAGGTTTTAAATTTAATTCTAATTTGTAATGTAATAAAAGTCTTTTGTGTCCCGAGATATTTACGCAGATAAAATGTTTTCGTTTTTATGTCAAGAAACCTATGACACAATGTTTTTCCTACGTCATAATGACATGTCACAGGCTGTTTGCATAAATGAATTGAGCTTTTATTTTTGTTTAGGAATCGAATTACCACTTTTTGTCAGACCATATGCAATGTACATGGTTTGTCAACTTTAAATATCAAACAAAGAATTCTGTAAAGAGCTTTTTTTTATTTATTTTCAAATTGGGTTAACTTAAACAAATCACTTGGCTCACAATAGAAACAAAAAATCTTTTTTTAACTTTGTAAAATTGGATTTAAAATCGCATGATAATTTGCACCTACTTTTTGAATGTTTTAAAAAATAAAACATCTATCACAAAATAAATATCACTTTGTAAATTAAAAGATTGCTTTTCAAGTTTCTAAAAACTTTTATAAATGTTTTTAAAAAAGTCTTAAAAATCTGCAATGAAGTACATGCTGTAAATCAAAAAATTATTTTTTGCACTTTTTCTTTTAATAGCACATCTTTTTTGATAGTTAATATTGTGAGGCACTATTTATAATTGAAACTACTAGCAAAAACCAAAGTGTGAGTTTTAATTACTGCAATCTTCAGCCTGTCAGTAATTTTTGCATTAATTTATAACAGGACTATACATGTATCTAATATCCTCACAATATGTATTCAAAGCTCAAAAATGAATATTAAACTAATGCTATATCAACCGTATTGACGCTTTTGAATCTGATAAACTGTTTTTATGCAATTGTCATACACCAAAACTGGTGTCCTGAAATTTCAATAGTTGAGATTCCTATTTAACTAAATATGATAATTTGGTGAATGATTGTTTCTAGGTCTTAAATAGTAAACTGAAGTTTTTGCAATAAATAAGAATATTCAATTGATTTCTTACTAAATTTCAGCAATGTTAATATATGTCTTCAGGATGAGTCTTGTAGAATGGTACGCTGATCTTTTGTCTGGAAATAAAATAATTGATGAATTAATCAACTCTCAACTCATGGTCTTTGATAACTGTATTTTTGTATTCATACATGTGTGTTTAAAGTTAAGGTATCCGGACCATAAATGACCACGTGATAATTCAAAAGTTCCCGGATGTTCCATACAACGCAATTGAAATGACCTCGGTAATTATCGGCAAACTTCGGAAATGCCAATATAACTAACTTATTTTACAGACTCTGCATATAAGCCACAAAGTGTGTTTCAACTTGAGAAAAATATATATACAAAATTCCAGCTTTAAATTGTTTGGTTCAGCCATTCACGGTCAAAAAGAGATACCAGTTTTCGATCATGATCTATTATGGTCCGGATACCTTAAGCTACTCGTTATATCATGGTAGCTACTTTTAAATGTAAAACCCAAGGGTTTCTAGAGAGGACATTTGACATTGTCAACTAGATGTACTGTGAGCAAAGCTCACAAAGGATACCCCCCGCTTTGAAGTCCAATTATCTCCCTTGTGTGATATCGGAAAGCAAAGATTTTTCTTCATGCACATCTTTGGATGATGTACTTCCTTTCTGTAAAGTTTCGTTGAAATCCATTGAGCGGTCTAGGAGGAGTTGTGCTTACAAGATATATGGACAGAAGGACAGACAAAATGATTCCTATATACCCCCCCAAACTAGTTTGCGTGGGTATAATTAAGAGAGGACTCAAACACACCTCCCACCCAGAGGAATACTTATATTTACTGCTTTTTATACCATTAGCTCACTGTTCTGTAATACTTAACACATCAAAATGGCATCAACTTTACTTTCATGACGTATCATATAAATAACTCTATAATGGGTTGAAAATAGCAGTAGACCGAAACCTGGGACTAGTAATTTTTTTCAGCAGGCTATCATATTTTCGTGATAACTAAAACCAACTGGCTCATGACTTTTCATTTAGAGATGGCTACTTTTGGACATCTTGTGTAACCTCAGTGATAGGGATAATACTATTGATCAATTGCATATACCCAAGCTGGTAAATTTCTGTACCCTTCAAGTTCTTGGCTAGTACTTTTGACCTATTTGGCTAGTAAATTTTCAGTATCCAAAACCCCGTGCTAGTGAGAGTGTCCAGAAAATTTCAACCCTTGATCATTTGATATATCAATCATTTTTTCTTGCATTAAAATTAATTCATTGTGCATAGTTAAATAATATTTTGACAATTTGTGTCCTATAAGTACTGTTTAAGGCCAAAAATATCAAAACTATTTAAGAGAAGGTTAAAGAACTAGAAGTAGACTTTTTTTTTTTTTTTAAGCCCCTTTTCCATCATTTTTATATATAAAAAAAGTCTAACACGAGTTGTATAATTTCTTTTTTATGTATTACATAATTATATTGTCATGTGAATGTACCGGGTACTGTTTTTGTAATATTATAATGTATATATATATGTATGTGTGTTGGAAATAAAAATATAATAAATTAAAAAAAAAAAAAAAAAACTAGAAGGACTGAAGAAGTATGCCAAAAGCCTTCTATGCACAGTATCATGCACGACTGCCTTGCCATATGTAGTGTACATGGTTTGTCAACTTTCTAAATATCATACTAAGAAATATTGGATAATTTTTTCAGACAAATAATGCAGAACAATATTTGAGAAGTGATTCTCATATCTTACAAGAAAACTACAGCTTGTTTTTGAACTTTAATCATATGATAATATGCATCCAGTTTTTGAACGTATTACAAAATAAAACTTTTAGCAGAAAATAAATATTACTGTTATGAAATTCTATACAAAAAGAAATGTTTTCGAAATCTGCAAGATAAAAGAACTCTAATTATAGCAAATGTTACTTTATATGACATTTTCAACTAAAAAACTTTTCAAGGTGTCATATTTGTTCATTTAGCTATTCAGTTTCAGAATTTAAAAAAAAAAATTTTACTTGTGGCAGACAGTAGTCATCCGACCTAGGAGAAATATCCAAATTTTATAAAGGTCCTTGCATAGATTTTACCTCCGATCCTATGTTGACAAGAAGATTTAATTTTCACATTGGGTCCCATTTTAAACTAAGTTTAGTTTTTGTGGGCATATTTGTTCACAGGAGTTATCAGACAAGAACTAGAACTGTGAGTGACCTCACTGAGGGATACCCCCCACTGCAATAATAGAAGTTGATTTACAAGCTGTAAACATGTAAAACCCTTAAGATGGATTATCTTCCTTTGAAAGCAATTATCTATTTTCTCTAGGAAATTAGTGCAAATCAGACAATCCTATTTGTTTGTTTTCATTTATATATACCATAATTAATTTCTTCCTTTACAACTTTGTAGATATCTGTCTTGAACTACACTATCTCTTGACTGAAAACTTCTTTGTTTCATTTCTATACATATTTCATTAAAATTTTATTTTAATAGAAAGAAATGAGCTATCATATTGACAACAAATCAGAATTTCCTTAATCACCGATCAAAGCTGCCCGACTGACTCGTCCTTCTGCTCTAGCTACTGCTATCTGCCTTATACACATTAGTATCACCAGTTTGATCTTAAATGGCCATTTCAGTCTTGTTTAATATTGACTGTCTTGATTCTTAGTATTTCTGAGATTTCAAATAAAATCAACATAACGAGACCAAAACAAGATATAATGCCTTGCAGTCAATCAAGACTGGTTAAGACCAGTTCGTAAAAGTTAAGACTGAATTATTCAATGTTTAACAATACCTGTGCTGAACTGATCTAAACTGGTCTTGATCGATCTTGATTGACTGCAAGGCTAAGATATCTTGATTTGATCTTGTTATCTTTACTTTGTTGAAAACTATGGACATGCAGAAAAACAAGATTAAATAAGAATAAACAAGACCAGAATGGCCGTTTAAGATCAAAATTGAGTTACTAGTGACATGTATTGCCAAATTTTTTTTTGAGGTCTTTATTTCTTTTTCTAATTTTTTGTGTTCTGTTTCTGTGGTTTGCTTTTTCTTTTACTTATTACTCCAGTGTTTTCTCTCTCTCTTGCTCAACAATTACCTGTATTGATTGGCCTGGCCTTCAGAAGTTTGGGTGTCTTCATTATACATTATAAATATGATAATGATTATAAATCACTATAATATGTATTAAAAGTTGTCTTCAAACTTGACCCATATATTACATCAATAAATATTGTTAGCTATCAATAAAAAAATCCTTTGAAGTTTCACCTAGGCGATTCAGTATAATTATCAATAAAGGAAACATTAACTAAGTCATGTATTGTTTTATGATTGTTTTATTTTTTAAGTACGACATTTTGTACATAAAATTTCTGATTAATGTTCGATCATATTATATAAATCTTTGTTCCATATAAAAGTTCTGAAATATGTCACAAGGTAATGCTCTTCTTCATCTATGTGAGTCAAGGAACCATCATACAATGATAACTGGTCAACCTCGTATTTAAATCCCTACATTTTTGTTATAAGGAATTTTGATATATTGAACTTTTTTTCTGCAAGTTACCATTTAGAAAGACGAAATAAACACTCGATAATGACTTAAAGTAATTAATTACCTAAGAAATTAAAATTACAGACTGTCACCACCTGAGAACAACATCGTAACTTTGACAATTTTGAAATCGTCGAAAAAATAGTTATCAAAAACTTCAATTTTCTTTGAATTTTCAGAAGTGTCGAATAATTAGGCCGTCCAATAATTAGGGTTTATACGGTAAATGACTCAGACTGGTTGAAAATAAGACATGAAGGAAAAGTTGTTTGTGACAGTGATCCATATGTGCTATATAGCAGGTGACATAAAAAAGAAAGACTATAAAATGTGCAATAAAGTACATACTTTCAATTATAACAAAATTGCATTTTTTTATTGCAAATCTTTTTTGATAGTGAATAGTTTCCAAATAATAACTTTGAATTTAGTTCAGCTAGCATGTTTTTCTGAAAATTTACATTTAATATTTTGAGAATTTACGTGAAATGACTGTAATTAACGGATAATTTAAATATTTTTTAGTTTATCTTTTCATTTATTGAAATAACCATTTTTAGAATAAACGATTGTACGTCACAGTCAGGATCAAGTCATTTTCAATGACGTCAAACACATAATAAACAGTAGTAATTTTCACAACAAACAGTAAACATCATTAGACTTTACCTTTTACAACTTTAATGTTTTTTTCCCATCCCAGATGTATCAGTAGAAAATCTGAGGACATTTAATATATTTTTGATAGCTTAAATTACTACTAAACTCCTCAATAGGCAAGAAAGGATACAGTAAAGACTCGATACAAAATACCTCAGAAAAATAGCATTTTTATCAATTTGCCATTCACATTTTGCATTTTCAACTTTTGCCTTGAGCACAACTGATGTCGTAAATCTACCGGTATGAAATGGGCTCATCTTGTGCATCAAAATTGCTGTCAAAGAATTTACCTATACATGGGTATGAAATAAGTTCAAACAAAATAATAATGTTTTTCTTGGTAAACAAATCATTCTATCAAAATTTAATTGCAATTGGCTCGGTTGTTTCAGACAAATCTTTAAAAAAAAAATTTCAGTCAACTGATTAACTGGTTTTACGTGAGGAAAGTGTACACGACATGCGACAACATGAAACCGCTGGTAATACCTCATTTGACCATTTTTTTTTTTCAAGTCTGAGTATAGAATTGTTACCAAGCCTTATATGTACATCAAGATACATCATATAAAATTTGTAATATATAAGATCAATTGTTTAAATTGCTTGCATTATTTTAAAAATACTTGTTTATTCACATATTTCAATCGAATTGGAAAAAAAAATTTTTTAGTTGCAAAAACTTGTCTCTAATCCATTTGTTTGTTAACAATAAAATATGTTTACACTAACACATTTGTCACTGTTTATTCTACAAAACAAGCCAAACAAACAAAAGGCAAACAAAACCAGAGGCTCCATGGAGCCTAAATCGCTCACCTGGATTTTAAGTGACCACAAATGACAAAGTACTTTTAGATAATATCTGTAAGGAATTGTTCTACAGTGTCCAGCACTTCTAGATAAGATATGTAAAGAATTCTTCCTGTGTCCAATGTTAAAAATGTAAAACAAAGTCCAGCTGTGGCAGCTAGCTTGGATTGTGATCAGCATGAAAACATAACTTTTTTAGCAGACATTTATCGAAGGATCTTCATGCAACAAAAACATTTCAATTGGCTTAGTATTTTCTGGGTTTAATTTTAAACTGATTTATGATCAGTCATAATTTGTACGACTTTTAGTGAACTGGTACCCTGGATACTGCTGGAGAAGACAGCAGATAGGAAGTGTGGTGTTATGACTGAAGCAATGGTACACCTGAAACAGAAACAAATTTGAAAGTGGTACGGAGACTCCAAATTTATGAACTGATGTAATAGAATAGCATATATAAACTTGAGTGGTGATGAGTGCAATATAAATCAGTGTAGTAAAATCAAGTTGGGAGTAGGGAAGAAGTGTAAAGAGTAGAGTTGGGAGGTAGGTGTGAAGAGTTGATTGGATATCTGGTTTGATGATATGGAATGACCTATGGACTGATGTGGATATTTGTGATTGAGAAGTGTGGAAATAGGACTATTAATGACATGCAATGGATTTAATGGATAACAGGAGAGTTAATATAATTTTGTGTGGACCCAGGCCATTATTGACCTTCAAAAAATAGACCCTGTTCACAAATGAACAATTTCAAGGACAGACACTCTTCACAATAGGTAATAACAAAAATATTACCTTGTCCTATACTCAATTCCACAATTTATCAAAGCTATAAATTAAGAACAAATCAATCAAAAATTTGAAGGTTTACAAGAAAAATTAATTGACCATTTACTTCTGTACTTTGAGGATTAAGATACATGGTGCTCTATCAAGAAATCATGACCCTGTTCTAGATTTCCACAGAAACTAAAATACTGACAATGTCAGAAAGGGCCCCGCTGGCTTGTGTGATTTCATACATTCATTTTATCTATCAAAAGGCATGAAGCTAAATTCTCAAAATTGCCTTTTCCCATATAGAAACAATGTTTTCCCCCAAAAAGTGTTTCCCAATTTTCCTTAAATTCAAAAGGGACTTTTCTTTGATCATGTCCAACACTGTGTATAAAGTTTATGAAAATCTGTGAAGGTAATCTTAAGTTATCATACAACATAGTGTTAATTCTCAAAATATGTAATTTTTCATATAAAAACTAAGGTTTTCCCCAAAAAGTTTTTTCCAATTTTCCTAAAAATCAAAAGGGACCTTCTTCTGATCATATCCAAAACTGTGTATAAAATTTATGAAAATATGTGAAGCCAATCTTAAGTTATCATACAACATAGTGTTAATTCTCAAAATATGCATTTTTTTCATATAAAAACTAAGTTTTTCCACAAACAGTGCTTTCCGATTTTCCTAAAAATCAAAAGGAACCTTCTTCTGATCATGTTCAAAACTGTGTATAAAATTTATGAAAATTTGTGAAGCCAATCTTAAGTTATCATACGACATAGTGTTAATTCTCAAAATATGCATTTTTTCATATAAAAACTAAGTTTTTCCAAAAAATTGTTGTCCGATTTCCCTTAAAATGGAAAGGGACCTTCCTTTGATCAAGTCTAATATTGTGTATAAAAATCATAAAAATCCGTGAAGGCAATCTTAAGTTATCGTACGACAAAGGAAATGCTGACCGACAGACGGACGGACAAGACTGATTAATATAGGGCAGCCGCCATGTCCCATGGCGAGGCCCTAATTATGACCCTGTTCTAGACAGCTAAAGCATGAAAATGATCCTTTGATTCAGCACACTCATACTTTCAAAATTAGTGGGGGTAACCCCCACCCTAGTTAAAATAATTATCACAAGAATGTAATTAATAAAACATTAAAATCACTGCTAGGGTATAAACAGAAAAAAAACAATTCCTTTTCATGTTAACAGCATGACAAATTGCATGTATCATCATCTAAATAAATAAAACAAATATCTTCTGAAGCAGCATTACATCTTACCAAAGATATAGAGAATTTAAAGAAAAACAGATTTCCCTTCAGATAAAGGTCAGATTTCTAGTAATTAAGAATGTCTTTAGCTAAAAAATGTAAGAAGTTCAGCATATGGTCAAGCTGGGATTACACTGATTACATAGAATATTGTTTTACATCAGTTCAAAGAAAAAATAAATAGTAACAGAATAAACTTATACTTCAAAAAGATTTACTTTCTGTTTTCAATCAAGTTGTATAGGGAAAGTACATTACCTTTATTTCAATCTCAGTTGTAAATTCACATCCTAATCTCAAGAAACCATTTGCAAGCTTTTCATGGTTTACACTTACTTGCTTATGCTTTTTCAACAGATTATGCTGGACTGAGTTGCCTCCCATTGGAAAAAAGACAAAATATCTCATGATCGGAACAAGCTTAGCAAAATTGTACTACCATAAATCAGTTAAAAATTTGAATTCATGTATTTCACACTTTTACATCTTACACCTCTGGTACACAAAGTACTTTTTTTCAAATTTAGTAATAGCAGTTCTTGTTATTAATACTATGTGCAATAGACTCACCTTCATCCAAAAAGCCTACCAAAATTTCTTCATTCTGAAAAGATAAATTTAAGATGTTATTAAATTACTGAAATTATATATCATATTGTAATGGCAAGATAATATATATTCTATTCCAAAACCCTTTTTCTTAAATTAGTCAAAATTTTAATGTTATACAGACCATCTTATGTTAAATTTAGGGCTCTATTTTCATACAGTTTGTACTTATTAAAATTGTCACTCCTTATTACAGAAATTATGAAATTGTGAAAGCATGATAATATGACCCTTTAATGTAGCAGACTCAATACTATCAGAATTATTGGGAGTAGCCCCCCTCTTTACCCCTCCCCCCCCCCATCTAATCTAGATTGAAAAAGTCATAATAGTTATCTCAAGAATTTCATCCCGTACCATAGTATAGCGGTGATATGCTACACAATCCTCTCTTTAGCATCTTGAAAATATTCTGAGAAGTCAGACATTAATTATTCACAATTTCCAATAAAGATCTTGAGAGAAACAGAAGTTCATCCTTGTTTATTACACTGATAATGATAACAATTTTTCAACTTTATACATTTTTTTTATCTTCTCCCATTTCATTTAGCTGTCACAGTTAATTTTTTTAAATTGATGTTTAAAATTGTGCAATATGTGTGCGATCAAAAGAAATACATCGTCAAATTAAAATCTTTGTGTGATAATTTCTTAAGGTTTTCTGAATTTTAATTTGTTCCGATTTTCTACCACTAGACAGAATTACATAATCTCTGATAAAATGTTAATCTATTTTATTGAGCCTCTACAGATATTTGAGTGCAGAGAGGTGATAAAGGATTATATAACTTATTGTCATATAAGCAAGATAAGCTTGTGACAAAAACAAAATAAAACAAAATAAGATGAACAAAATAAAATGTAATAAGACAAGCAAAAATAAGTAACAGTTTCAAACCATTGTGTTGATCATTCTTTATCTTTGTTTACGTAGATATGTGTTGCAATGTTGTTCATTTATTTTGCTTTCAGCTGTATGGGCATAATTATTACAAATAAAGTAAATTAACTATGCATATTAGTTAAGATTTCTCAGCTGTTTTAAAATAGTTTACAATATATTTCAGTGGAAGAATGTAGTACTGGTACATTTAAAGTAAAGAAAATGGAACAATTAAAGTCAGCTGAAACAAGTGTTTTGGCAAATTTACTTTGGTTTGATCTACATGTATTTGGATTATTCGCCACTTTCAGCCCACTTGACTACACCGTGGTGGAGGTGGAAGAATAAACAGAAATTTCATTGATCTACACACAATCCCTATCATTTTTACCGATGAATAATTATAAATGGATGCTGAATAAGCCTTCAGATCTTAAATGTGGCCCTCCCCCTTCATTCTTTTGCAATTTTCTAATCCTGAACAGAATATCAGTTTCCTAACCATCTAATAATCATCAATTTAAATTCATTGTTATAGCATTCTATACAGGGATAGAAATAATCAGGTAAGCATCTTAATATTCCGTGTTGCCTGTTAAATTCCAGTTGTCGTAAGAGAGCGATTGTTATTTCTATTTTGGTCTTTGGATAGAGAAGAAATATGGGGTTAATTAGGAAAACAAAGGAAATGAAACTTACATTGATTATTGATTTGTTCAGATAACAGTATTAGTTTACCATGTCGTAATATAGGATTGAATCATTGCTTTAGGAATTTTGTAGAAGTTTAATTTACTACTGGTTCAATACAAGAGTTAGTTGTCTAGTTCTACGATTCTTGCAGGAGCATACATCATCTGTACAAACCCCTGAAATTCACCATTCACCATCCTCCCTACCCTCCCCCCCCCCAAATAATTTTAATTAACTGTCATTTTGGAACATATAATAATCTAGGGATATTGTGTTATAAAGCTACCACTACATTCCTTCATTTATACAATGTACAAAAAGCATTTTTATCTTTTTCCAACAACAACAACAGCCAAGAAAAAAATGAATTCAACATCAGACTAAAATCTAGAACGTAATTATAGGATAGTAATTCAAGAATTTGAATATCGCAAAATATTCAACGAGTGACCGAAAAACACCTTAATTCGCGAATGCTCGCATCGCATGAGGGAATTATTAGTGTTTTCTGGTCACGAGTTGAATATTTTCGATATTCAAATTCTTGAATTAGTTATACTGTTTATTACATTGATAAAAAAGACAAAAATGCTTCAAAAGTGTCATATTTTCCTTAGATCCCTTCCTGAATCTTTCGACGTCACAAACGTCATTTGTTAGTAATGCCCTTGATGATGTTAAATAAAAACCGATCTTTCACTAAGTGAAAATATCAAATTTATTTTCACTGGAAATTACGATAAATCACCATCATCAATGTAATAATACTGTGTTAAACACAAAATATCACACTAGAAAAGTGCAGTCAAGCTATTTGCAAAGAAATGATGTAAAGTTTTACAGTCTTCCCTCCTCCATCCTGTCATTTATGTCTTTGTATATGGCTTATTTGAGAAACAAGTTGGGTTGTTTCTTCAAGACATTTCCTAATTAAAACATAAGACGAAGTTGACATTTTCATCCTGATTGAAGGCTCAAACAATAGGATTAGTTTCTTTAATGCTGGGTCATGAAATCTAATGAAAATTAATGGAGAGTGGTAATGAAGAGATTTGTTTTTTGGGGGTGTTGTAATAAAATAGGGCAGTGTTTCCTGTCTTTATGTCTGTTTAATGCATGTTTGATAATTTTTTGATGGGTCATTTATATATCTGATCATTCATCTTGTTAAACATCATTATCAAAAGAACAACACCTGACTTTTTTTCAGAATGATAATGAAATTTTATGTCTAATTTAGTGTTGCTAGGTGTAATTGGTTTAAGCTTTGTGTTAACTGGGTGTAATTGGTTTAAGCTTTGTGTTAACTGGGCGTAATTGTCAGAAATTCAACTTATAAAACATTATAGGGTAATTCCTGACACCCATGCCTTGTTTTACATTATAAATCGCAAAAGTACATTTCATTCCACAAAAGTGACAAAAAAGGAACATCCAAACAAGTGACAGCAAGTTTTACTGTAATAAGAATTCATTAGGCCTATTAAAAGTTAATTGATAAACTATCATCCTCTCCCAATCCTTCAAATTTTGTTTATTTTAACACAATGCGATTTTCTGAACTCTATTTTCTATAAATTATTTGATTTGACATATATTCAATGACTTTGTGAGTATCAAAAATCAATCACATTTGTCCCCTATCCAAGACCAAGCAGACAATGAGAATTTTCAGAAACATTAGCCCACAACACACCCCCTTTTATGTCCACCCTTCTGCCTTCTGAATTAAGTGGTATTAAATATAAAAAATACTTTAATCCAAATAAACAAGACAGTGAATTCAAAATACATTAAAGGCTTGATAGAAAATTTTTTAAAAAACTCTTAAAATGGCATTAAATAACTGATATTTTTCAAATTTTTGTGAAGTGGCCCTTACCTTAAAAATATACCCTAATGTACTAACTGAAACACTGATTTGTGTGTGGTCCAATTTACCATCAAAACTAGAAGTCAATTGTCCCCATTAATAACAAACCATTATCCCACAAATGAGAAGAAAAACATAAATATATATGTTAATAAATGAGTCGTGTAATTAAATTATTTATAAATTCTGGAAGATTATTGGTATGTATTATTCAAAAGTTTACATTTTACACAGATGAAATGAAAGTTTGTTTTTAATTTACTTTTTATGCTACCAAACCATAAAAAGAAAATTAGGGACAAGATCAAAAGTTCAATGTAGGATAAAAAACTTAATTCACATAGTTTTTTCACTGACCCCCCCTCTTAACTTAATTTGGGAAAAATTGATTGACCAATATGGGCATATGCTTTGAGAGTATACTTTTTGTATCATGGGTCCTGTTTTTCCTAAACTATGTATGTTTGTTCTGTATATTGACTTGAATCCTATTTTCAATCCGAAAATCCATGTCAGATAACAAAACTTACAGCAATTTTTACCTCCCCACCCTCAAACTATTTGAATTAAGTTTTTATCCTACATTGAACTTTTGATCTTGTCCCTTAGGGCAAAAATAAAAGTAGCCGTGTTTCTACTAATTTGGTCCTATTTTTTTTGTGCCAACCGTAAATGTTTCATTAAAAGCAATGTCTTCAATTAGAAGATTTTTAGAAAAACAAATTTTGCCTACTCACCAATCATTGATTCTTACTGAAATTCCGGCCTTCGGCTACTTGGTTACGATTACTATGATGGTTCAAGAAGAAAACCACTAGTATATTTTCATTATTGTTCAAATGGCTGAAACAGTGGCTTCATCAACACATCCATCCAAATTATCCTAAATGATTTTTCAAAATTCAACCAAATTGAAAAACAGATGAGAGTTTGCAATATAATTCCTGAGATGTTTTAAATTAAAAAATTCATAAGGAACATGTTCGTTGTTTAACTAAGATGAAATTTGGAAATTAAAGTTCATTTTGCCAAGGCCAAGGGGTTTCAAAGGACAAATGTAAAAAGCTGATAGAATGGATCACAGACAATAATGAAGCCCACAGCACCAAGATAATTTCTGTAAATTTATAAAAATTATGTTTGTTCATTATTAGAAATCTCTGGTAACAAACAGACATGAAAGATTATAAAATTGATTCAGGTACATATTGTGATACAAACTTACTTGGAAAAATTTTAAAAAATTGCAACATTCATCGTGTCACAACTTCTGCATTAATGCACGTAATGGAGACTCAAGACATCGTTATGTATCCCTTATCTGCTATAATTTTCATCAATTTAAGGTGGATTTACATTATTTTATTATGACAAATAGCATGTTAAATTAAAGCAGCTTATAAATGTTCATTGAAAGATTACATAATACTGAGATATAAAAATTACCAAATCAATAAATCTTTTACATAAGAAAAACTTACATGCAACATGGGATTTAGAATTCAGTCATTTAAAGTAGTATGTAAATGCATTATAAAATAGAATTTCACTATTGATGAAGTACAGCAATTTGGATCATCAGTAAGGATCTTCTCTTAGATTAGGGGTACCAATACTTTTCTTTAGGGTTAGGTTAGGGTTAGAGGTTTGGGTTATGCTACTGCTACAGATAGGGTTTTGGAAGGGTTTACAGATTGGTGTCCATGTTATGATCAGTAACAATAAGATTAACCTATATTACATATGCAGTGTTTTTCCTGTTTTCTCATTGGTTAGTTCGGTCACATGATTACCAGGATATTTCATGTAAAACATATTGGCTTTGGAAAAAATATTGACTCCATATTACTAAAACTAGATTCCAATGAACTATTCACCAGCTCAGCGTTAAAAAATATTCAATCAATCAATCAATCAAAATTTGATTTTTAAAAATTTTTTTTGATTAAATTTGTTTAAATCTATGTTTCATTGTCTACCTGTTTTACAGAAGGTTGAGAACTATCAAAATGCACATTTTACATATTTTGGTTTGAGGAAGGTTTCTTGATTGAAAACAGACTATGTAATACAACAATTAAGGACTTTTAATTTGGTCGATACATTATAGAATGACACTGACCAAGGACTTTAGTCTGCGGTCGTTATCATTCTACCAGGTCCATATGTATTAATTAAATGAATTAAAAGTCCATAATTGATATATGGCCCTAAAGTAAATGAGGAACAGAAGATAACAATTTAATTAAAAATCCACCTCAACCGGATGATATTTTTTTTCAATTCAGCTGTTATTGCCATTATACAGATATTAAATTCATGTGACAATACACAACACAAAACAAGGATGAAAAACAGTGTAAAGTTTATGAAAATTTTCTTAAACTGTTATGTGCAAGTAAACAATCTGAGTCCCCTGACCTCAGCTCTAATGACTTTCTGAAAAGAAACTTTCTATGCCAGTAATGCTGAAACTAAATGAAAAATTTTGAATTTGGTTTACTGGGGTTTATTACAATTTGTTGTATCAATGTAAACAGTTTTCCTTAGTGTTGGGAACCTTACTGTATCGTCTTTTTTCAAACTGCAAGAGATTTTTTAGGAATATCCCAAATGTTTCTTTGAAATGAAAGTAAAAGGTATAACACTACCATTTATTTCCATTTAATAGTCGTAATGAATTATCATCGTTCCCACTGTATTTCATTGATTTTTGCATCATATATGACATCACCACAAACAAATGTGACGTTGCAGAATATGTGCCAGTTTTGTTTCCGACAGTTTGATCCATTTTGACTTTTAAGACATACCTAATTATTATTTTAAACATATATAATAGTAAAGAAGTCTAGTTTTTCATCAAGAAATCAGTTGCCATGAGACACACAGGAAGACATGGACTAAAGAAGAGGTTAAGATCTGATTTGAACACACTTCTTTAAGATACTTAATTTTCAAAACCTCACCCCATCCATTTGGACTGATCAAATGTTTGATATTTTGTCTTCAAATTTTGATATTACTAAAGAATTAAGTTTTCATAGCACAAGAAAAACATGTTACAGTCCGAGTTGGTGTTACTTTTCAATTTAGTTGTACAATTTTGATACAAAATTCACTTTTACATAGATGTAGACTTGCCACTTGATACAAATATGAATGGTATCCATTACAAAGACCCCAAAGTTTTGCACTGACCCAGTTGTGAAATTTCTCATGGACAGACATCTGTATGAAAATCATTAATCAAAGAAAAAAATCTCTATAAAGCTTACTTTTTTTCAATAATAAAACTTCAAATTAAATTAATTTTGTTTTAAGGAAATCATATGCTCAAAATGAGATCAAAGTTTATTTCCCTAGCAAGTACAGAAGTACTCCATGTAACCTGGAAATAGTACAATGTTCTACAATTTGACACCAGGCTACACCTATTGTTTTTCCTTATTCACTTATCACAAAATGAATTCTTTTAGATAAAAAATTTATATAAAATACAGATCAGCAAGTCCATGTCAAAATATATAGATGTAATATAGATTGTGATTTCTAAAAAATTATGTTCAAAGTTCATGTTTTATATTGATAAGAAATAATATGTCGTATAATTTTGACAAAAAATCAACATATGTATTGTGACAGAAGTTTAAGCAAACAAAAAGAAAAAAAAAGAAAGAAATAAAACCCAACCCTTTTATTGCTGTTCTTCATCTTTACGTCACACTGAGGCCTTCAATTATGGAGAATAATCTTGCACCTCATTGTAAAATTAGAATGACATTTTAAGAATCGTCCTGAGCAGAATTCTTTGGTTAAATTGACGTCAGCTCTGTGCAATAAATAGATGGATGAATTGTTGTTTAACGTCCAGTGGCAGCCAGGTGCGTATCAGGACGAGAAACTGTTGATATGATAATGAATATGAACCCTGCTTTGTACTAGACCGACACGCTGAGCCAGATTTTTAATGTGCTAGCTCACGAGGTAACTGTGATATCACCATACTCAGTCACATTATACTAACTCAGAGCTGATCAGTAGATCTTTGCTCTTACTCCTAGATGCCGCATGCTTGGCGGAGAAGCAGCAAATACCAATTATAATGCCTTTGATTTGACCCAGCCGCGACCTTCCAGAGTCGAGGCGAGCACGCTACCACGAGACCACCGAGGCGGTTCTGTGCAATAAAATTTACTTAGATGTGAGATTATATCAACAAGCACTTTCATCTTTCACAATAAAATTCTATAACATACAGATAAACAATGATAATACACATTAACATTTTATTCGATATCAATCACTAAAGAGAAGACACTACAATATTTATCTACTTGGCCTTTAAAAATGTTCCTTCATCTTAGAAATACAGGAATTTAGGTGAAATCTAAATATAATAGGCAACAAAACAAAGCCATCATTCAAAATAAACTTCAAGGTTGTCGAAATCAGTCAACACATTTGTACTTGATAAAACAGGTTTGTCACTGGAAAATAATCAGGTTGGTTGGTTGTTCATAATAGTCTAGTTTAATTTTTTGTGGTTTTATGCCACTTGTAGAATGATTTATAGCCAGACAGAACCTGAATCCTTAGGTAGGAAAACTGGTAATACTAAAGTCAATCTGTCATTTACTGAGAGCTAAGGGGTTTTTGTGTCAAAATTGTCCAAATTTTATCTAAATAAAGACAAAAAGTGAAGAATGATGCCATCACCCCCAGGTATGAGTTCTATGTACTTACTGTTAATAAGTAAAGGGCTACATTATAAGACGGTATAAATTGAAATGAAAAAAGTGAAATGTGTCAAATTCCATCTCATTTTGTGTTAAGAGGTCCAAAATAACACTTCCAAATTTTAAATGATTTGTTGAAACAATACTCAACAGAACAGAAACCTCAGTTTGGCTATTATCAACGTTAAAAAGGGATACAACTTGGAATCGACAAAAGGGAAAAAAAGTTGAGGCAAACTAGGTCTGTATTTAGTAACCCCTAACAATATTTCCAAATTTCAAATTTTCTGGTGAAACAATACTAAAGTAACCTCAATTTTTGGCTATTTTCCACATTAAAAGGAAAACTCGGAAACAACAAAATTCACAATTTTTCACTTTATAAAGGGGAACAACTCTGGAATGGTTTAAGGCACGATTCGAACTTGATCTGTGTATTGTGGTAATAATTTTGTATAAAACATTTGGCCGAGGCAACATCATGTGAGAGTGGAGAAACCAATTCATATGGACAGACATTGGGTAACACTTAATATCCTCCTTCGCCCATGGAGTTTTGTGGACATAAAAATGCTTGATTTCACCTAAAATCTTTATGATTTTTTTTTTCTATTTTAATTGGGTTTTTTTCTAATACATTATGGAAGAAGGGTTATGAGATATATTACCAGTACTTTTTGCCATAAACTCTACACATTGGTAGCAAAATGTAACAAAACAAAAAGCACTTTTATTGTTGTTCTTCATCTTAAAATGTCATGCCTTCAATATATGGAGAAAAAATTTTTCAATTCTAAGATGGGGAGTACCTAGCACTTTATTCAGATCTGTATGTAATGTAAAAAAAAAAAGTTATTCAGATCTGTGATGTAAAAATTTTTTTTTGTTTTTTAGTGAAAAATTTTATTCAGACCTGTAATGTAAAAAAAAATATTTCTTTTTTTAAGTGAAAAATTTTATTCAGACCTGTATTGTAAATTTTTTTGTTTTGTTTTTTAGGTGAAAAATACTAACTTATTTTAAAGTCTGTATATTATTTCTATTACTGATGTGAGGTTAAACCTTTAAACATGGTCCAATATAATCTTTCTTGGTGTGACCCACTATGTACAGACATAATACATTTAAGGTGTTTTTAAGATAAAATTTATCATTCAATTTACAGGATATTTAACCAAACATAGCTCTTTACAAACTTAATATCACAGATACTAAGACATTGATGTGTAATGAGGTAAACAAAACAAATCCAATTTGAACCAGCAGCTATTTTGAGCATGATTAATCAATTATTAAGTATCAAATTCCAAATATAGTCCCGATACTAATAAGATCAATTTATATTATGAAGGACCTTGATTAAATAACTCCATTTTAATGTTTACGTCCTGATGTTTAGGACATTTATATGGAAAATGTCCAGAAAATTGATTAAGAGGGCACCAATTTCTACTATTGACTATACTAATATTTTAAAAGATAAAAATGGATTCACTATTATTTAAATTTCCTAAAAGTTATCCTGACATATTGATTTGTATATTTAAGCGTACTTTTTGTTTCGTTTTATTCTGACTTCCTGAAAACATTTTGTTGTGGTTTATATTGTTACGGCAATGTTATCCCCTGAACTCATATTACACTTTATTGTGTTTATCAAATATATCAAAAATTTTCTTGTCATTCTTCCGTTTTTTTTCCTGACCAGTACAAACTAAAATGTGGTTTTGGAAAAAATGAACTGGAAATTTAAAAATTAATACCACATACAAATTTCTATCTAATATACTCAATATATTACACTCTTAAACTATAATAAAACATGAAACCCTGCGGAAATTTTAGGGATATTTTGAAAGAGTTTTTCATATCCATAAATTTCATAGTGAAATACTCAGTGAAATATTTTCATCTGTGATTTTTTTTAGTCTTGTCATTTCAAAAAATATCTTTATTATGGTAAATCTTTTTCCAGCTAAGCATAGGTTCAGGCCTAAAAATATCTTAAACATAAGAATTATTACCAAATAACATATATTTAAGCCTTTTTTCGGGTTGAATTAAAGTTCTTATGGAATATTACTGTGTATACCAATTAATTATGGTAAGACATTCTAGACAAAAAATCACTTCAGTGGTCTCGTGGTAGCATTATCGCCTTGAGAGCGGAATGTCGCAGGTTCGATCCCAGGCCGGGTCAAACCAAAGACATTATAATTGGTATTTGCTGCTTCTCCGTCAAGCACACGGCATCTAGGAGTAAGAGCAAAGATCATCTGGTCAGCTCAGAGTCAGTATAATGTGTCCGAGTGGGGTGATATGTCTTCCTGCGGACAGTTACCTCGTGAGATAGCACATTAAAAATCCAGCTCAGCATGTTGGTCTAGTACATGTACAAAGCAGGGATCATATTCATTGTCATATCAACATGTTCTCGTCCTGATATGCACCTGGTTGCCACTGGACGTTAAACAGTATTCATCCATCCATCCATCTAGACAAAAATTAATCATTGTTACTTTCTTTGTATTCAAACGGTATTGGATTTCACAGTATGTTTGTGTACACCAGAGAGTAAGGAAAAAACATAGAGTTCTGGGTACTCATAAAACTTGTTTAACTTTACCACTTTTGACTCCTTGGACCAAATCAAGTCCATCCTGATCTGTGTTGTGTCCTATCTGGCTTTTTAAGAGAGTGTGACTGCTGCCCATTTCTCTGATCCTTCATTTTTAACACTGTAATATCTTAAGATCCCTATAAAAAACAGAATATGTATATACTGTGATCAAAATATGATTGAAGGTAAAAAAACCTTTCTTGTCAGAATGCCAAAAATAGTCAGATTTACAAAATAATTACATTCAACGAAAAAAGCCGAAGATATATGACTGAAAAAGAAAAAAGTATTTATATCTTACACCATCAACACCTAGGCCATTGGATACTATGGTTTTTTTAATTAAATTTATTTGGGTGATGGTTGCAGACAAAACTGAGGTTCATGTACTTTTATAAGGTTTTCCAACCAGTCCATATTACATACACAATAACTGCATGTGAAGTCAGTAGTGAAATTTATTGTCCAATCTGCTATACTAGTGACCTGGATGGACAAACTAATTACAGACACTAATTTTGTGGAATGCTGCCACTAAAATCTTGTCAGCATCTTGGTTAGTTGAGTAGCAAGTAATTATTTTGAGTATGTTACATCACAATGACATTTGTGCAATAGTTTACAAACTAATACATGACAAGGCCTGTTTTTCATTCATTAAAAGACATTAGTTGAAATTAAAATGTAATAACGTGGTAAAAATGTTAAAATTTCATTGGACAAGAAACATAAGAAGTGTAATAAAATACAGTTATTTAACAGTATTGAGGGATATAGCCATTTTATTTATCCAGAGACGCTGAATATTTTCCCCGACGTGTAGTGGAGGGAAATCGTCAGTGTAGAGGGGACAAATAAAAATGGCTATATCCCGAAATGACTGTTAAATAACTGTTTTATTATACCGAAAAACACTTTACCGATCAATAGTTTCCAATTCTATTCACTGATCACTATTTACTGGTGATTAGTTTTGGAAACTACTCACCGGTAAATAGTCACACAAAACAGTAAAATTAATGTCTTGATTTTTATATAGAAAAAACATACTGAGGTATAATAATGGAAATTATTGACCAGTAAAGTGTTTTTCGGTATAATAAAACACTTACTAACTGCATATTACAGGAATAGTAAGTTTATTATTCCCTCAATTTGACTCAATTTTATGCTGTTTCTATATTTCAACAGATTGCAGGTATTATTTTTCCTGTGTCAATCCAATGGGATATTGTTTCCATGAAATACACACACTTTTTTCCTAACATGACCCACCATTACAACATTAAGACAACTTTAATTCTTGGAAATAGTACTTCTATAAAAAAAAATTCCAGAAAATCTGGACTCAATCCCAAAATTTTTTATCAATTTTCTAAACAATATTTAAGTGACACATTTTGATTTTTTTCCTCGTAATATTCTATTGCAACATGTATTGTATACACATGAATTAATATTTGCATTATTGTTTGTTTTTTTGGGGGGGTTTTATGCCATTTTCAGCACATTTGGTTATTGCGCGTCGGCCATTTTTATTGGTGGAGGAATCAAGAGTACCCAGAGAGAACCACCGACCTTTGGTAGGAACATTGGCAATCCTTTTCAATAAAAATTAGTCGAACACATCCTGCCATAGTTGAGATTCAAACTCACAACCTCAGTGTTGACAGGCTTAAGTGATCATTTAGTAGTCATAAGGAACTAACTAAACCATCCTGCCACCGACGTCCTGTACGAAGATTTGCAATTAAAATTGGACTTAATCATTTTCAAATTAAGAGTAGTTAAATAATACCCTTTACCAGAAGTCAAAAAGAAAATCGACCCACACATTTAACTATAACAAGTACCTCAGAAGTACAAGAATAAGTATACAATATGACCAAACAATTTCAATGATAAGTTATAAAAAGCTTCTGATTTCATTGTTGACACACTGTGATAAACTCTGGGTTATCTGATCCAAGTAAACAAATACGATAATACACTTATTGTCAATCTTTAAAATGTTATAAATAAAAAAAATTGTTACATTAGATTTTTTGAAAAATAGATGATTTCTTGTTCAGAGATAATAATTTATGACATTGACCCCTTTCTTTAACAAAACATTTATAAGATCATAACACAAGAGTACACTGATATGAATTTTAGATTTAACAAGCATTCTGATAGTATATTGCTGAGCAATACAATGTCCCTTACTGGCTTGAGCTGTGCGAAAACACAACAAATGCTCCTGGAATATACAAATCAGATGCAGATTCAAAGGAAAATAAATTATTTATTTCTTAGTCAATTTATTCAAATGTATGTTGTTTATTTCTATTTTCATGATCCAAATAAATCATGAGTTTCATTGTAAAATTTCTCCATGACAAGCCTACAATAAAACATATGTAACAGGACATGTCTATGTTCTAGGACAATAATCTAGTTTCACAATCTGACACCAAATGGACAGATTTACCCATCAAATTATGTCCAATACTGTATAAATCCATCACTGTCTGTAAAAAGCACTGATGATATACTTTTTTACCATATATTTTCCTATTTGGGGTTTGTCTCTGTGTCTTGAATGTAGTGCATCTATGATGATGACTTGTGTCCCTAAATCTAGCCATAATGTCAAGGGACCATTTCTATTTAAAGGTATGACTTCAGGTTCAAGGTAAAGTCAAAGATAAAGCAAATTTCAATCCCTGTTTTTTGTTCATACCAATTTTTATACGTAAATTTAAAAAAAAAAAAAAAAAAAAAAAATTCAGGTTTTTTTTTTGCTTTCAACAAAATAATTTACTTGCTATCAACCTGAATGTTGATTTTTTAGAATTTTCTGTTTGTTTCTCTCTGTTGCTTTACAATTAGGGATTTTTAAGAGTTGGATTTGCGATTTCCAGTTCCCTAAAAAAGGATATTATCCAGCGTTTCAATAAGTATAACCTTTAGCCAGGACTTTGTATCACGTGGTAATTACACTGTGGAATTCTTGAAATTAGATGATTCATTTAAATTGTTTCCAAATGGTCTTTAGTATTACCCAAAGAAAAAAAATTTGATGATTCATAATATGAAAGAAATATTAAATAAAAAATTAATCATATAAGTTGACTGTAAAAATATCAGTGATAAATGTAGGCAGAATTTTCATTTTATTCGAACTGAATTCTGATGTGATGGATGGATAGATGAATTATTGTTTAATGTCCAGTGACACTGTCTGATGTGAATATGGATTATAAGATAAAAATTTAAAAAAAAAAAGTACTGTAGTAGTTGGTAATATACATTGATACAATTAAGTTTTTCCTATTTTGGTCATGTACAATGATTTTAGATGTAAAAGAAATGTTTTTTATTAGTGTTTCAATTACGCTGTATCAATATTTTAATCTATAAATTCTATGGGTAATTTTGTTAAATTTTGTAAAGAATACATACACTTTCTTAACTAAATAATTGGCCATGAAAGATTATCAACCAGGCAAAAGGAAAAGGCTACTACATGTATTAGGAAAACAACTTGCCAGCTAGGTGCACAGATTATGGATAAAGGAAAAGCTATTTATTGTACACTTCCTACAGTCAATGAGAATTACAATATGTATGTAATCAGCTATATAAATAGGTCCATATTACAACAATTAACATGCAAACAACAAGCATGTTAAAGTGCAAGTCAGATTCAATCAGGATCGCTATACATTGATTTCATTAATCTGATACTGTTCTATACAGAGTTGTAAAGAAGTGGGAGTTATCTTATACCAGGATGAACAAGCATTAAAAATTTTATGATAAAAAAAATTAGCTAACTTATTTTATTTTCATCAATTTGCAGGAGTCAATATGAAATAAAAGACCTTCGTGTGTGATTTAATTAAAAATAACATGCATAAACATGTTTCACAAGTATATTCCTCTACTTTCCTCTATAATAAGTAGGCCGGATAAAGTGAACAACATGAACTAAATAATGGTACAATCAGTATTGTACAATACTGGTATATAAAATTTGTTCCAGTATTGTTTACCAGAATCCTCCAGAATTGCAGATACTGGTAAATACTGGAGTGCCAGTATTGGACTCAAATATATAGAATTGTTATTATGATTTTACTGGAAAATTCTGGAAATCCAGAATTGTAATTTGTCTTAATGTATTTAAAATCTTTCAAGATTCTGGTCATCCAGGATTGCAGATACTGGAAAATACTGGAAGATTCTGGTCATCCAGAATTGCAGATACTGGAAAATACTGGATTGCAGATACTGGAAGATTCTGGTTCTGATTATTGGAAGACCTCTAGGCAAACTGTCAACCAAATTTTTTAAAAACAAAATTACAACCCCAAATAGATCTAATGCATTATTTATTGTCTTTCAGGACAATTTTATATAAAAACGAGAGGCTCAGTGGGCTGAGCCTGTATCTCTCACCTTGCAGTCACAAACTTTTGATTTGATTTGACAGACTAGATTGATTTCTGGAAACTTTGTAAATGATCTTCTATAAATGCTCCATACCAAGTATAAGTTCATTGGCCAAACGGTTTTAGAGGAGAAGTTTTAAATTTCGACCAATCAGAACATTTAAAGGTTTCTGGCGGCCATTTTGTTTCACAGACTAGAAAGATTTATGCAAAGTTTGTAAAGGACCTTCCATAGCCCCATACCAAAAGTCAGTTCATTTGGTTTTATGGTTTCAGAGGAGAAGAAGTTTTAAGTTTCGACCAATCAGAACATGTAAATTCTCATGACGGCCATTTTGTTTCACAGACCAAGATGATTAATGCAAACTTTGTGAAGGACCTTCCATAGATGCTCCATACCAAAAATCAGTTTATTTGGCTTTACGGTTTTAGAGGAGAAGTTTTCAATTTCAACTAATCAGAACAGGTAAATGTTCATGATGGCCATTTTGTTTCATGGACCGGGTTGATTTATGCAAACTTTGTAAAGGACCTTCTATAGAAGCTACAGGCCAAGTTTCAGTTTAATAGGTCCAGGGGTTTCAGAGGAGAAGAAGAAAATGTAAAAGTTTACAGACGGACGACGGACGCCAAGTGATGACAAAAGCTCACATTGCCTTTGGCAAGGTGAGCTAAAAAAGGGTGGATAATAACCAGGAAAGTGAAAGTACATTGTTTGTGAGTTATTGCACCACAGCTATATTTACATGTACTTGTCAACTTGATTTGCTTTGGTCACATGGGACATCCTTGACCTTATTATGTCACATGCTATTGATTTATTAACAAACAAGAAGATAAATTTAAGTTCTTAGCATGACAATATAGAAATGTTTTGGTATCTATATCTATGAAATTTTTTGCTATATATGTCTTATGTAACTTAACTCAGAATTACATAAAATGTTTGTTCAGACGTGAGAACTCACAAAAAAAGAAAAGGTGTCAAAATTATTTATAAAAAGTGAAAGTTCTCATATTTAATTTCTAAAATATACTTACGTAATAATAAATATAAGCAACAATGAAAAGTAAGATAAATTTTGTGCTTGCTATTATTTTTTTTTTGTTTATTAGAGACACCCAATTTCTATAAATATTTATATAATGAACTTGCTTTTAAAAACATTAAAGAGTTAACTTTTTTCATAAAAATTATTCAACACAATTGTTATAGCTTAAATCAACTCAAAGTTGATAATAACGTGATCAAAATTATACATGTAGAATGTTCAAGCTAAAGAAAAGTCATGTGTAAAAAACTAGATTGGCCTAGA
The DNA here is from genome assembly GCA_028015205.1 of Mytilisepta virgata. NCBI lineage: Eukaryota > Metazoa > Mollusca > Bivalvia > Mytilida > Mytilidae > Mytilisepta > Mytilisepta virgata. The sequence goes on from CM051516.1 coordinate 7,072,175, forward strand.
TTTTACTTTTGATAACCCTTGTAGAATTCAAGTCCTCTTACTGATCGAAAGCTTATTTTTGGCTTCAGTTCTTAAACTGGGCTTAGATATTTTCAGATACCTTGAATTTTTAAAATTTATCATAAAGCATGCAACAAATATAAAATGGAGATCTGCGACATAATACTTTGGAAGGATAATTACATTGTTTTACACAATTTATAAGAGACTATTTGAGGCTCATACAGACCTTGACTATCATAACTTCAAAATCTTCAGAAATTATCCCAAATAAACTACTGAAAAAATGATACCAATGTATTACAGAACTCAGGTGAGATTATATGAAAGCCCGATTGTTTCATATGAGTACATATCTTATTCTAGCTGCTTGTGATTAAGGCCGTAGTGCCACTTTAACTTTATTATTCCGTTATTGTTTACATTTAGTTTTGTTTAGATTTTGTGTTTTATGTTTTAGTCATTATTTGCCTTTTTAACAGTAAACCAATTCCTTATATATTCCATGTATTATATTTTTGTATGATCTGTTTTGAAACAAGCAGATTTTATTACTGAAACTTTCGACCACTGTCTGAACACCTCAGTTCATAAAATGGATTTTTTGCATTTTGAAAGTCTTAATGTTAGAATTATTAGACAATCTTTTGTTGGTTAATTAACCTTATTGAGTCGTCCAAGAAAACATAAAAATTGTAAAGTTGTTTATAAAGGTTATATTTGTATACCTCACAAATGATTCTGAATGGGGAATTTCCAATATTAAAATTAATGCACTTGAAAATTTGAAAAAATTAGAACTTTGAATTTATCAACTCACGCCTTTCCTAAAATTTGTAACATTATCATTTTAAATATTTTTAATGGAATTTGTGTAGGTTTCATGTAAAACGAGGTTGTAATACTTAATTTTATAAAATCTCACAGGAAGAGTTATCTCCCTTTTACATTGAAAATTACACAGACATGATCTGGAAGACAAAAATGTTTCAGTTAAGACTTTCCTCATTGCATCCTTCACCCAAGTGACTAGATAATTCACATTGATTAAGGTATTAAAATTTTGAAAAATCAATTTTATGAAGTGAGGTGGCCAGACAGTAATTGTCTGATCAAATATATATCAAATCAAAATTTAAAAATCTACAATCTAAAGGATCTAGATATTTTACTTTAATCATTTTGATTAATGAAAGTACCAATAAAAATCATGGCCACCACATAAATCTACCAAATTACTGTCATCTTGCAGTATGTAACATTTTGTCTTCCAATTTTAAGGAATAATTTAGTAGAAATCTGTATTACTTTGATACTAAGTGGTAGCTAGTATCTACTGTGACAGAACGGTACAAAATATTTATTTTGCAATAAATTTAAATAAAATTTTCATACAATTTCAAGCACCGATTTCTGTATGACCTAATGACCACATACTAACATAAGAGACATTTAAATTCAACACCAGTTGTCAAAGTCAAATAAATTTTATAAGTATATACAATAACCTTATATTTGTAAAACTATTGAGAAAATTTATCTATTCTTGTGATATAAATCATGTGAGATATATAACCGATAAACAGGTGTTATAATACATGTCTAAAATACAAAGCCTATGATCATAGCAAATTATTTATATAAGATTATTGTGACAAACATACAAACATTAATGATAACACAATATACAGTAGCTGGACATAATTATTTCATCACTTCATTTTTTCCCATTGATCTCTATGTAAATTAATTTCACATTTTTTTCAGAAAGCTTTTGTGAAGTGATTTCTAAACAATTTTAATTAAATTTTCATCAGGATAAAGAAAAACAACTAGAAATTTAATTCTTTATTTGTTTTTACAGATCTGAAATCTTTCAACAAAGTCACAGTCGTTTAATTACATATAAAAATTATGATATCACATTTTTCCTATATACTATATATTCAACCAAAATTTTTATTTGTAATTAAAGTATTGTAACTCTGAAACGCTAAATTGCAAAACTATTTACAAATAAACAATTAATCTTAAGATATTTCTCAGTCTTTTATTGAAAATTTCATAAAAATCAGATGAGAAACAACATGACAGTAATGTGATGAAATAATTATGGCCATCTACTCTAGTTAGGTGTGACAAATGATTGACTGATTGATCATTGTTTAATGTCGAGTTGGCGATATTGCAGCCAATATCACGGGGAGGTGTGACAAAAGTCCATCTGAACCTGTAAGTCACATTAAACACCAAAATTCACCACAACAATGCAATCAAGAACTTAACTCAAACACTGAGGTTGATGAAGGAACAACTGGTATATAACTGCATGTACATTCACAAATGTCTGTATATTTTCTTAGCAATTGTTATCAACAAGAAGCTGTTTGAGTGACAGCAAACAAATTTTCCTTCATCACTGTTTGGAGTTGCCCATCTGCCTGGCCATACATGTCCTGCCCGTCTGCCATACATAGCCAAAACTTTTTCTGTTGAAAATTACTGTTAAAAATCAGTTAAGAAAGGAAAATTTTGCCTTTTTCTTGCAGAAAATAAAGAGCTGTTACCCCTAAAAAGTGAGCTGCAGAAAGTACATTTATGATGATGATATCAAATAACGTTGTTTATAGAACAGCTTTTAAATGAAACTGCAGGAAAATCACAATGATAATCTATTGTCAAGGGCCATAACTCTCAGACAAGTAAGGAAAGCTATCCTTGCCATAGCACATTTGTTCATTCCAAAACCATTTCAATTGTCCAAGTAATATATGTTATTTGGTTGCATTAAATATTCACATCTTCTTCTTGGAAAGCATTGAGCCCATCCTCACAATTCAGGGGTCCTTTGTCCAAGTCTGGCTATTGGACAATAGAACACAGGACCTGTGAAGATGAAGGGAGAAAGCATACACCACGTGCACACTCAAATACAGCAGACATAAAATAATTAACAGAAGTATTTGTTCAAAGCTTTCTTACCTTAGGTAATGTTTATATTTTCAGTGAATAATAACAGAGTGACTGTGAACAGAATAAACAAATCAAACAATTTTACAAATTTACATATCAATGGATTAAAAACGCATAAATCTGAAGACGACTAAATTTGTAATTTATAATTTATATTATTTTATGTCTAATTTTTTGTTTTCCTTTAGCTAGAAAATATACTGGTATCTCACTATATAGTGCTACTTAACAACGTCAAAATGGCGTCGAATTTACATTGAAAACATTAATAGCATGATACACTGGAACGCACAATGAAGTGGGAAACGGGTATACATAATTTTAATTACGAAATTTAAACCAAGCAATTTAAGATTGTAAAAAATATCTAAACTGAATTTAGAATAGATTTTAATGCATATTATTCTACAAAGAGCTTAAAATCATAACATGTCAAGGGGATTCTCTGAGAGTAAATTATCACATTTTACAATACTGTCTTGACTTTCATAAAAAGTATTAAGCATAGAATGTCTTAGCCTAGATGTGAATATAGAGAAATCAAAAAAAAAAAAAACATATTATCTGTCTAGATAATTTTCTACTATTTGTAAAGACCTTTTCTCCCACATTTTCGTTTCAAAATTAATTAAGGTTTTCATTTGATGTCAACTGAAATATCATAATTATCTAAGAATGAGAAATGTTTCCATGTATACATGCAATACAAGGGAAGTCTCATGGAATTTTACTAATGAACCTCGTCTGAAGATAATTGTTCAGAGACATCTATTTTCTTTTTATCAGGATAAGAATATTCATCAAATATCATTGTCGAACAGGAGTAACTTATTTATCATGAAATCAACCATTAAACTATGCATGAAAGCAAGTTATGATATGGTTTTGGTTATTATATACATATGATATGAAAAAAGAAATGGGAGTCTGTACTTTTACAGAAATCAGGAATTTTTTACATATAGATTCTACAACAATGATCAGTTGATTTTGAAATTTATCAACTCGAGATAATTAAACTTTCATTTTTAAACTGGAGGCCTGTCGGAGCAGTTTAAAAAAAATGAAAATTCAATTATCGAGAATGAATAAATTTCATTATTAATGTTTTCAAGAGTTTTCTCAGACACTGTTATAACTCCGAGAGGTCTTCCAAACATTTTTTTATGGGAAATGTCGCAACCATTTACCCAGTGTGTGGGGATATCAGAATTTATCAAATGGGTCAAGAGATGTATAGATGCACACAAAATTAGACAAAATTTGTTAACAGAGGCTGTTTAAATAAACAAGCAAAAATAATGAACTGTTTAACTAACAGCAGACTGGATATTCCCTGTAACTGTTTGAAGTGGTTTGCCAAGTGACAGCCCCATTGGGCTTAACTAAAATATCATTTGTTTGCCCTTGCTGCCCAAATGCAATATTTCGTGTGACACAAAAAAAAAAGTTCACCAATTTTTAAAAGAATTTTAATATATTTGATACACCTCCCCATTCAGCTGAAGCGAGAATGGCCCCTGTAGTGTCATTTTAGCCTACCCTTTTTGAACCTCTACAGAGAAATCTTGAGGTTGCTAGGTTTTTTGCTCCTCCTTATGACAACATTTTTTCATTCCTTTCTGACCGACTATCATATTTTATCAAGACCATTCTCCAAAATCTGTCAATAGTGTGTTGCAGATTTGATATATCGGTTCAATAGTGTGTTGCAGATTTGATATATCGGTTCAATAGTGTGTTGCAGATTTGATATATCGGGTCAATAATGTGTTGCAGATTTGATATATAGGGTCAATAGTGTGTTGCAGATTTGATATATCCGGTCCATTCCTGTTTTATTTTTCTGTTTTGGTCATTGGTTGTAACGGAAGTGTAAGTAAAAGTCATTCAAGCACTTATTTCATACTTAGTTAAATTTTGATTTGATATAATATAAGTATGGCCAGAGAATACTTAAATGGCTTTCTCAAAAAAAAAAAAAAAAAAAAAAGAGACAAAAGCCATTACTGTCACTGTCATAGTGTTGTATCTACTCATTACAAGAATTTTTAAGCATTTGTTCTTGTTTCTAAGCTCTTTCAAAAAAAAAACATTCTGGGGTCCTTCTGATATTCAAGTTTAAGTTTTAGAAAAGTCACTTCAAAGTCAAATTTGAGGATTCTATTGAACCGTATAGTGAGTGATGTTTTGTTTGTTTGTTTAGTTGGGGTTTTACGCCATTTTCAGCACATTTGGCTATTTCGCGGCAGCCAGTTTTTATTGGTGGAGGACGCCAGAGTACCCGGAGAGAACCACGACCTTCGGTAGGAAAATTGGCAATCCTTGTCAATTAAGATTGAAGTCGAACACACCCCGCCACAGGTGAGATTCGAACTCACAACCTCAGCGTTGACAGGATTAGTGATCATTAGTAGTCATGACGAACTCCCTAGACCACTCGGCCACCGAGGCCCCTAGTGAGTGATGTCATTTGGCAAAACTGTGGAAGGTCAAATAAACACCAAAGCATTCTGCACAACAGAACACATTGGCCTTAAAAGTTTAGTCAAAATTTAGGTAAGGCCAACATTGAATGAAGAAACTGAAGCATTACTGGTCTTGATACCTTGGAATTTGAAATATCAATCACCCATTGTTTTGGTAGATTTGTATTGTATAATCAAGCCTCTATAAAGCAATTGAGACCAGAGATCTGAAACAAAAGTTGTAAAATCTGCCTTTACTATGTCATGCAAACATAGCCCTGGGATGTTCATAAAAAAATTGGAACTAATAACTTCTCATACATTCATTATCAGAAAATATTTTTTTCTATCTCATACTAACTCAATAAAAATAAAGTATAAATTCATTTATATCATTGCTTTTACTTATATATGTCTTATACATTGTGTTTATGTTTGTATTTGCTTAACCCAGATGAGTATAATTTGCAAATAATAATATTATTAATAAAATATATTGATGTAAAACGTTAATGATCTACTGTAATTTTCTTAGAATACAATTATATGTGGTCTCTAATTTCACAGAAATAAATCTCATCAGGAAATGACAATTATTGGAAATATGACAATGTAATACTTTAATAGTGTTTCAAAGAATATTAATTAGGAAGTAATTTACTATCATTATATAATCTCTACGATGTATTATTAGATATTATGCAATTTAAACAAACTAACATAGCATTTTTAATATTAGATTCTTTATCAATGCATGAGCCTGAATAATTGGAGGGTTGATAAATGACAGAGGGCTGATAATGGAATATGAATATGCTTCATTACTGTTTGAGGGGCCTCGGTGGCCGGGTGGTCTAGGTAGTTCGTCATGACTACTAATGATCACTCGCCTGTTAATGCTGAGGTTGTGAGTTCGAATCTCACCTGTGGCGGGGTGTGTTCGACTCCGATCTTAATTGACAAGGATTGCCAATTTTCCTACCGAAGGTCGGTGGTTCTCTCCGGGTACTCCATCTTCCTCCACCAATAAAAACTGGCCGCCGCGAAATAGCCAATGTGCTGAAAACGGTCTAAAACTCCAACTAAACAAACAAACATTACTCTTTGAAGCTAATATATACCTCTGCACTTGTCAATGTAGTGACATTTTAGCCTACCCTTTTTCAACCTCTACAGAAGATTCTTAAACTCGCTATGGTTTTTTCTCTTCCTTTTTCCATTCGATTCTGACCAACTATCATCTTTTATCAAGACTATTCTCATAAATTTGTCAATAGTGTGTTGAAAATTTGATCCCTGAATTTTTCATCCTCTACAGAAATCGAACCAGGAACCCCAGACTTTATAGTTTGTTGCACAAACCACTTCACCATCATTAGTGCCCTTATTAAATCTCATTTTAACCGGAATTGGAAAAAAAATGAAATGAGCCATGGGAATGAGATTTCTTTTCACAATGTCAAACATTATGAAATATAATTGGATTGTAAAAGTTCATTCAATTGTTTGTTTAATGTCAATAATCTTCAATAACAATGTGATATCTGTCACAATAAATGTAAATATTTACTACCTACAAATGTTCACCTTATGAAAGGTTAATTCATGTTAAGTAAGGTTATTCATCTGTTCATTTCTCACCAGACTTTATAAGAGTAAAATAAAGATCAAACTTTTGATTTGGTTTTCCTCCACTCCAAAAATGTTGTATTGTTAACATGCACTAAGGCCACACCAAACTGATCTTAAATTCTTTGGATTTCGCCACTCTAACTTTTGGATTATGTAAATTTTATGAAAAAATAGTTTTGCCAATTCGTTTTGCAAAAATGCTGAAAATTAGCCCCAAAATTTTCATTTTTTAAGAAATTAAAAATAAAAATTGTTTGCCTCCTTAAATTGTTTGCAATATTTTAGTTAAAAAAATGTGCCGCACATAGATTTGATCTTACCCTAAAAAAAAAACTAGTCCTCAAGAGAAAATATTGAAATTAAAAGTTTGGCTCACTCATACCTATTTTTGCAACAAAAAATCAATTTGGGTTGGTCTTATGTTAACTGAGGTGATATTGCTGCTGCTAGACAACTGTCCCTGAATTATACTGCATGATTTATATATAGTATATTTGATTTATAATTCTCTGCAGATAACTTTTGCCCTGAGACAAGTTCTCCCCAAGCTATGTTTAAATTCCCTTGTGCAAATTTTACCTTCCCTGATTATGCAGCAGACTTACTGGCAAAAGCACACATTCTGAGAGGACTATATATATAGTAAGCTAACCAACCAATCAAATAGATCTTAGAGTACTTACCAATACAGAAATGCTGAAGAACTGAATAAAACCACAGTACTCCAATTTTACCTGATATATAAAAACAATCTTAAGCATATCTATAGTTTTATTCATGTCTCGTCTAAAATCTAAAATCAATGAAATCAGATGGGTTTCATTATGTCATATTAAAGGCATTTAATTTTTAACTTATATTATTTTTTGGTACTTTTACTTATTCATAACAAATAACTATTAATATGTGACGACCTTCAAATGCTTTGAGTCCAAATAAATGGTAAAACACGGCATATTTTGGTACGGCTATTGCTTTGAATATCCATACCACCTTAATAAGTTTTAAGATAACTGAAAATTGTTAAAAATAATTTCTGAAAAAAAAGGAGTTTAAAAAGTTTAGTCAATTTACATAAATGTATGATTTTAAAAAAAAATTGAGATATTGTGTTTAAAAAGTTCAAAACAGTCCAGCTTAGGATAAGACAAAAGAAGTACGCTAAAAATATTTTAATTGTGATTGATCTTTTTTTTTTATGGTCATACAAAAATCTAAAATCTAAAAAAAGAAGCAATGTCATTCATTATTGCAACCAGTATTTGTATACAATAATAAACGATCATAAAAAAAAGGATTTATTATCATGTGTACCACCAAATTTTATAATAACAAAGCCAACATCATCATAAAAATATCATTTATCATATTCCATCTTGTCAAACATACTACTAACCGTGAAAATAAAGAGTCCACATGAATCAATCTATGTACCATTAAAATATCTGAAAACACCACGGACAATGGCATTGTTTTCAGTATGTACTAGAACTTCTAGGCCACACTTAAGACATAAAAGTTAATTAGCTATTGTTTGCATTTAGGTCTTACTAAGTAGACTTATAGAGGTCTTTGTTGTTGTACTCCACTTTCAGCACATTTGACAATATGGTGGGGGAAGCCAGAAAACCAGCGGCCGTAAAGAACCATGACTTACGACAGGAAAATGGGAAATAATTGTCAATTAAAATTGCTAACTCAGATGAACTGTATTGTTGACAGGCTAGTAACTCAAACCCGACTCAGCCACGTCTTATTACTAGAATTTGACAGTCAGCGATACTAATTTGGATCAGAGATATTGTGTTCAAGTAACGTCCTCTAGTAAAATATTATGACAGTCTGGATCTGTAATGTCTAACATTTATACCATTAAATACCATCTGAACAGTTTCTAGACAAATCTAAATTTCTTAGAATCAATTCTGCAATAAAAGTACTGTGTAAACCTACATACATACCCCATACAGTGATTTTGGGGGAAAATCTAAAATTCTCTAAAATCAAAACTATTCTCATACCTGAAGTTTGTTGCCTTTTGTCGCAATTAATTTTGGCACCAAAAATTTTCCATATGAGCCAATTTTCTGTTTTCAGTTGGTAATTTATTGTTTTTTTCTCCATATAACAGTATATAAAGTCACCAAAATAAAGTGATGTTGTTAGATAAGCAAGCTTCATTTTCAACACTTTTAACTCAGACATTTCATTTTGTTTTTTCTAAAATACAAAGAATAAAAATAAAACTACAATTTCAACAAGGGATCAGTTTCAGTAGTATACAGGTTTAAAGGACATGCACAAAATTTATGTAACATGACTGATTTTTGTCGTTTTGTAGGGAAAAAGGTAAAATCCTTAACTACCTGCTTAATTATCACCTTTAATTATCAGTTTTACAGGAAAATAATCTTGACGTCACTATTCAAATTCACACTATCTCATTATTAATAAGAGATGAACACAGTGCTAATATGCCAATTTAATAAAAAAAAATATATTAACAATCTAGCTAACAATATAATATGAAAATACACCAACATTTTATATTTTCTCAAGAAAAGACAACTAATAAAATTATACTGAAATCTATTTGGTATCAAAAATGTCTATTTAGATGTAACAAGTGAAAATAAGAACTGTCCAGAGAAAACAAACACTCTATACCCTAGCTTTGTCCATTCACAAATTAATTTAAAAGCAATGGTGAAATTGGCAAATTCAAACTGAAAGAATTTGAGTATGCTAAGAATATCAGACTCATTTTTAAGTCTCTTCAAAGATATTTTGATCTTGTGAAATTTCTATGACTCTAAATGGCTAATAAGGCTCAAAGCCCTTTTGGTGTTTGACCAGAACAGTTTACCAAAATGCATTTTTGCATGTGGATGAGACCAATTCTCAAGGTTCCAGCTTTATCTGAACAAACCATATTCAAGGAGTCGCAACAACAGATTCATATTACTATACAGAATCAAAATTTGTAATTCAAAAGTATAAGAAATCAGGAAATGTTAAACAGATAGAATAATACAGTAAAATTAAGCATCTACATATAAGAATATAATTTATCATAGAAAATAAAGGTAAAATTTTTAGCCTGGCAGCTCTCGTGCTGACATGAAAAATGCCATGTTATAATCTATATATACCAACTTCAATATGTTTCTAATAAACCCTTTCATAATAGTTATGATGCTTAAGATTGTCACTGATTTGGAAAAAAATTACGTTGTCCGGAGAGTTCTAACTAATGTGAAATTTGTAAATTCCAGCAAAGTTCATAAAGCATGAATAAAATCTGGACAAACATACAGATGGAGACACCATATGAGTATATACTCCATCCCAACAAAGATTTTCAACTACCATTTTCCTTTTTATTCAAATTGAGTCAAACTAACTACTATATGTGTAGACAAAGGTTTTTAGGAATGTGTCGATATTCCAAATGTCTACATTGTGGAAATCTACAGTAATGGCTTGACCATGAAAAACGACATGATTTACAGAAACTCTTCCAAACTAACTTTACAAAAAATGTAGACGTGATGTATACAACTAACATATTTATACTCCTGTTTATGGAATAACATTTTGAACATCTAAAATTTTGAAGCTTATTGCTCATAAACAAAATAGTCCTAAGCCAAAATTTAATATATATATCAAAATAAAAAACAAATATATATATATATCTCTTACTTATCAATAAATGTTTATTATTTGCAGGATTCACACTCACTATCTGAGGACTTTTCAGTACTGAATTTTCATTTGATAACCTGACAGATCAAAGTACTTGCCAAGTCATGCGATGAAAAGTTACTAGCATGTCAGGCTTTAACTATCACATGATATGATAGTCTGCTGATAATAAACGTTAGTCCAGGGCATCAGACTAGTGCTGTTTTTAACTCCTGATCTGACATTCTGAAGGTGGAGTGGCATTTTTTATATGTTACAGAATTAGATATATCCCTGAAGGTGTTAGCCTGATAGGGGTATATCTGATTTATACCATTTTACTAAGAAATATGCAAATAACTTTCGGATTGTTGTCTCTTTGACACTTTCCCCATTTCAATTCTCTATTATATTTAATTATATAAAATAGGGGTCTTTCAAAAATTTCACTTGAATCGATGATGAAGTTTGATAATCACAGTATATCTGGTTACCCTCCATTTTATGCCATCGTGGTACAAATATTAATACCAAAATGAAATGAAAATGTACTAAATTAAACTCAGATTTATACTTAATTAAATCATTTATCAACATTAACAGGACAATTGAACATTAACTATCCAAAGGCTATGGAAATAGTCATTTGGTGTATTTTGATAGATTTTGTAGCAAACAATTTGACATTTTTTTATAAAAGAAATTCAATTATTCAAAACAAGTAAAATTGGAAATGATTCGAGAATAGGACGGAAGCCTCATAGCCATTACGTTTTAATCATTTGTTCACATGAACTGTATAATGATATATATTTTTAAGACAAAAAATATGGCCTTTTATTGAATACTATACAGTAGAAAGGGGAGGTAATGATGCTGATAACAGCTACACATTGTGATGTCCTTAGTATGGCCTTAATCATATCTTAAAATTTGAGGCTTTTATTGAATATCTCCAAAAGTACCCCCTTATTTCATTCACAAACAGAGGTCTGTTACCTCAAAAGTATTATACTAAGATTTAAAAAAGAAAACAGTAGAGGATTTGTTTCTACATGCATTTGGGGTTACAAACTGATCATCAGTATTCCTGATATAGCCAAATTTGCTTAATTTCTGAAATAGTTTAATGATCTTTGCCACCAAATTGTATATCAGAGAAAAGTATCTATTTTGTTATAAAGGACCTGGTGAAGTCATCATTCTGTCATTAAAAAAATTAGGCATTTTTGTGTGAATGTATAGAAAGTTTTTTTTCTCAAATATACCAAAATCAGCATCACATACTTTAAACACTAAGTCATGAAGGTGTGCACATATGAACAAGAGGCTCTGGAGAGCCTGTATCGCTCACCTGGATTTAACTTTTCACCTTGAGTAGGACTAAAAATTTAAGTGTTGCAGTCAATTTGGCTGATTTTTCTATAGGGTTCTATGTTAAACTAAGTTATGGCAGTCATCTTGGTTGACAGTCCAGGTCAATGGAAACATTTTTTAAGAGCACCATCTAAGATTTTAAGAGGACCATTACTGCTAAGTTTTGTTCCAACTGGCTAAGTGGTTTCAGACAAGAAGATTTTTAAATGAATTTTCCTATAGGGTCCAATGTTTAACTAAGTTTGGCCGTGGCAGCCATCTTGGTGGACAATCAGGGTGATCGGACACAATTCTGAAAGAAGACCATCTAAGGACCAATGCTGCGAAGTATAGTTCCAATTGGCTCAGTAGTTTCAGATGAGAGGATTTTTGAGTGAATTTCCCATAGGGTCCTGTGATAAACTAAGTTCAGCTGTGGCAGCCATCTTAGTTTACAGTCAACAAAATTGTACACATTTCTAAAAGAGGACCTTCTTAGGACCATTGTTGCCAAGTCTGGTTCCAATATGTCAAGTGGTTTCAGACAAGAAGATTTTTCAAGGAATTTTCCCATAGGGCCTTATGTTAAACTAAGTTCGGCTGTGTCGGCCACTTTGGTTGACAGTCTGGGTTTTTAGATGAAATTCTGAAAGAGGACCATCTAAGGACCATTGTTACCAAGTCTAGTTCTAATTGGCTTGGTGGTTTCAGACAAGAAGATTTTTGAGTGAATTTCCCATAGGGTCCTATGTTAAACTAAGTTTGGCTGTGGCAGCCATCTTGGTTCACAGCCCAGGAAATCGGACATATTTCTGACAGAGGACCTCCTAAGGACCATTACTGCCAAGTCTGGTTCCAATAATCCAACAAAGGGTTGACCGATTCATCAGAAAATTTCATGGCAGGTAGATCTTGACCTGATGAACATTTTTACCCCATCAGTTTTGCTGTAAAAGCTTTAATTCTGAGATATAATACAAAAACTGCAGTTTACCCCTATGTTCTATTTTTAGGAGTGGTGGCCATGTTTGATTATGGATCAAAACCTCAGATACAATTTATAAACTAGATACCCTAAGGAACATTCACTTAAAGTTTTGAAGTATTTGGCTCATGACAAAATCCTTGAAATAGTTTACAACAACAGACAACGGATGCCAAGTGATGGCATAAGCTCACATGGCCCTTTGGGCCATGAGATATAAAAATACACATAAAAATTGGCCATATTGTAAAATTCTGCAGAAAGTCAGCAGAGGAAACTTAAAAGTTTTGAAGTATTTGGCTCATTAGTTTCTGAGGAGAAAATCCTTGAAATAGTTTACAATGACAGATGACGGATGCCAAATGATGGCATAAGCTCACATGGCCCTTTGGGCCAGGTGAGCTAAAAACACACATAAAAATTGGCCATATTGTAAAATTCTGCAGAAAGTCAGCAGAGGAAACTTAAAAGTTTTGAAGTATTTGGCTCATTAGTTTCTGAGGAGAAAATCCTTGAAATAGTTTACAATGACAGACGACGGATGCCAAGTGATGGCATAAGCTCACATGGCCTTTTAGGCCAGGTGAGCTAAAAATACACATAAAAATTGGCCATATTGTAAAATTCTGCAGAAAGTCAGCAGAGGAAACTTCTGGTATAGAAAACAATAGTAATAGGATAAAACAAGTGACCTTGAGCAGGAAAACTGATAATCTTTGTCCAGTAAGATCGGAATCTTACACTTTGCCATGACTTTAGTTTGAAGTCACAATGTCAATGTTGACAGGCTAGTGATCATTTAGAACTACCACAGACTACATAGTATAGGTTTATGTATAGAAATTGTTTTTGTATGTGGCCCTTAATATACAAATAGAAAATAAAATTGTCATAGGGACTCATTTTACCCATTATATACTAACGTAGACTCAAGTACTGGTTGGATATGTATAGAAAAAAATTTATTTTGAAGTTTGTTAACTTAATTTTCATAGATAAATTAATTTCAAATAGCATTGGTATACTCATAGCAGTTTGATATAAATCTGCAAAATGAAATAAAATTGACTTTTTCTCATTTTTCATTTTTTCTTATGTAGTTGAATAAATATGACTGTTTAGGTACATTTTGAAAAAAATAATTTCAAACTGGGCTGTTAAATAGCTGTATCTTTAATTCAAACCACTGAGGACTGTTGCTCATATAAAGCTGATTGCAAAACTTTGCAGAGAGAAATAAAATAAGAACATCAATTTTATAATCACAAATTTGTGCTGTAAAAAGGCATAAAAGTCAATCCAAAACTACGTCATTTTGTTCTCTATAAATATGTAAAATAAAAGGTTCTATAATGTCAAACAAGATGTCATATTAAAATTCAGAACTATCTGTTTGGTCTATTTTAGTATAAAAAATTGAATTATACATCGCTTAATGATTTCCATCAAGTAATTATTGGAAATTAATAGTAACATATTAGACATTTTAATTTGCAACTTAATCACTTAAATAGTTCTTCAGGGGGAATCTAATTAAATGTACTGATGGTTGAATTAACTTTCTGAATCTTACTGTAGCAATTGTGATTCCTTAAAAGGAAAATACTTGGGTCTGTTTTATATCTAATTGCAGAGATGGAATCAAGATTTATCATTTAAGTGATTTCGTTCTAAAAATAAGACTAGTTGAACTTTCATTTCATTTTATGATCCGTAGGATAATATTTTTAGTCTATTGTGTCAAGCAGAAAGAATACCGAGTCAATAATATGATATTATTAATTAACAATTTCCATATTGGCTTAGTTATTGGTCCGAGGTGTGTGTATTGGGCTGAGGTTAATATGATTTATATGTCACGATCCATTATTTCTATTCTAATAGGACAAATACATCAAACAACCATACCAAAGGTGATATCAAAATATCATATTTTATCATGTTTGAACACAAAGTGTTTGGAGGATGTCATGTTAGAATGCTTTTTTTCAACTTTATGCAGAGAATGTGACATTCTTTAAGGATTACATTTTTCAAAATATTTAAAACAAATCAAAATAAAATTTATTAGCCATTATACATAAATTGTATATGACAAACAGAAAACATAAATACATGTATAAGTATATAAACAAGTAAATACTTTAAGAGTCCCCTGTCCTCAGTTCTAAAGACTTTTTCAAAAAGGAACCTATTTCATTAACTTGTTCTGTCGAAGCTGGATTGAGAATAAATTTTAGTTCTGTTTTAGAACAAGAATCTGCCTGACTGACAGGAAAAATCAATGCCAGTTGCGGGACAGCCTTCAAGTCTGCTGTTGTACATTGCTAAACTAAAAACCTGGATTTCTTTTAGAAAATCCAGTTAAAAATTAAAAAAATATTAATTATTTTGGTGGATTATGTCCCCTTCTAAGTAAAGAGCATGGCAAGCCGTTTTACTATTTATTTGAACTTCAAGATATCTAATAAACTTTATAAGATATCTCATATAATTTTCTTTATAAGATATCTTATAAATTAGGCCAACTAAAATTAAATAGTAGATTTTCATCCAACATTTTGAAAAAAATGGGCGGGTGGGAGGATTTTATTTTTTATTTTTTATTTCATATGAAACTATTTTGTCAGGTGTTATTAATATGTAAACGTTATAAGATGGCTTATACCGCTTACTATACTAAGAATCACAAAAACCATGTTGAATTGTTACAGGAAGTTAACAAAAAAGGAAATTATTGACAGGGATACCGGTAACGGAGATGAACAAAATCCGGAAATCGTAAATTTTAGAAAATAAAAAAAATCGGGGCGGCACGATTTTCGAGGGGCGGGCGGGGATGAAAATCTATCAATTAATTTTAATTGGCCTTATATGAGATATCTTATAAACTATATGAGATATCTATTAAACTACACTGAACCGCAAAAGAAACGTCGCACAAAATGACATGTTCACATACATTTATTTCAAAGTGACATTTATATATTTTAAATTAATTTTTACAAAATTTAATGAATGATTTACACTCTTTTGGTTACAATGTTCACAAAAACGTCACAATTGTCGCAACGTCACATGTTTTCAATGCTGTGCTCCCACGTCCGTTAATAACGTGTATGTCCTCCACTGGCACCAATTACTGCGGCACATCTTCAGTACATGGAGTTGATGAGCCGATTAATAAACGCCATCGGAATACGTGCCCATACTCTCTGAAACGCTTGTGAAAGTTCAGCTGCAGTTGTTGGACTTGGCTGCTCATTATTCAACCGTCTTTGAACTTCGTCCCATAAATGTTCAATAGGGTTTAAATCTGGACTCGAAGCCGGCCAATCCATAACATTAATGTTATTCTGCTGTAGGAAGTCTCTTGTGGCTCTTGCGGTATGCGCACGTGCATTGTCCTGTTGGAAAGTCTTGTTTTGATGACGTGCGAAATGGGGCTGAACATGGGGTGTCAAGACTTGGTCGATGTAACGGGCAGCTGTTACGCCATTTCCTCTGCCTGGGCCAAGGTTCTGAAAGATGACTGGACCAAGTTTAACGTTAAGGCCGATTCCACCCCATACCATGATGATAGGTCCTCCCCACGCGTCTGTTTCCAGAATGCAGCTGTCTTCGTAACGTTCCCCGCGTCTCTTCCACACTCTGGTTTTGCCATCGGCTGTTGAAATGCAGTAACGGCTTTCGTCAGAGAAGATGATGTTACGCCATTGTCGATTTCGCCAATTCTGTCGCTGAGTGGCCCACTGAAGACGAGCTTGACGGTGTCGAGGAGTAAGAATAGGTCCTCTTGCTGGACGGCGACATCTCATGTTTCTAGCAGCTAATCGCCGACGAACCGTATCATCACTTATGGGTCGTCCATGTGTTCCAACAGTGTTTCTGGCAGTTTCGGCTGCTGGGGTGAACCGATTCATCAAATGGTGACGAACAATGCCTCTATTCTGTCTAGGGGTAGTGACTTGGGGTCTACCACTCCGTGGACGGTCATTTGTGCTGTTTGTTGCATTGTACCGTGTCCGTAGACGTTCAATTGTTCGAACAGTACAGTTGAAGTCGTTGGCAATAACTCTGGCAGATTGCCCAGCATCCAATCGACCAATGGCCTGTTCTCTCTGTTGTGGAGTCAGACGTGGCATAGCTTCTGTGTCAACACTGATACTAACACTCTTTAATTTTCTCCGGCCTTTTATACCCATAAAGGAGCATGAATTTCACGAACATTTAAGATTTAAGAAAAATTACCGCCAAGTGTGTCCCACGAGCGGTTTTAGGTACGGTCGCTCTACGATATCAACGGAAAATTATTCAACCGAAAATTTAATTCACAGGTAATTTAATCTTACCTGGTGATGTAATCGTAATACTGATTATATAAAAATCATTAATTAATATTTATTTTGAATTTTGCTAACATTTTGAAAAAGCGACGTTTCTTTTGCAGTTCAGTATATATAAGATAACTTATAAAATATATGAGATATCTTATAAAATATATGAGATATCTTATAAAGTATATAAGATATTTTATAAAGTATATAAGATATCTCAAAGTTTATAAGATATCTTATAAAAACTAGATTATATAAGCTATCTTATATATTATATAAGATTTCTTGAAGTTCGAATAAATAGTAAAACGGCTTGCCATAAAAGAGTGTTTCAATTTCAATGATAACTATACTTTACTAATTGGCCATAGCTGTAAGGGACCCTTAATGCTTCTATGTAAACAAATAAACCTACAGCTCATAATATTGTCATAGTCAGTTTACATAATGACTTTTTGAAGGCAATATCTGTTAAATCATGACAGGTGCAATTATGATATGCATGTGCAAAATTATCTTTTTATTGCTTTTTGAATACACTTTAATCAGGAAAATACTGAAAATTAAGTTAAAGTAATATTGCATAATTTTATAGTTTGTTGTCAGTAACATTCCAATGTGAATTAACAGGATTTTACCACAGTTAATAACTAATTAAGGAACAGCATCATTATAAGGGAGCAACAATTTGTAACAACTAAGTTTGGCTGTGGCAGCCATCTTGGTTGACAGTCCAGGTCAATAGACACATTTCTAAAAGAGAACCATCTAAGGACCATTACTGCTGAGTCTTGTTCCAACTGGCTAAGTGATTTCAGACAAGAAGATCTTTAAATGAATTTTCCCATAGGGTCCTATATTAAACTAAGTTTGGTTGTGGCAGCCATCTTGGTTGACAATCTGGGTGATCGGATACATTTCTGAAAGAGGACCATCTAAGGACCAAAGTTAGTCCTATGTTAAACTAAGTTCGGCTGTGGTGGCCATCTTGGTTAACAGTCTAGGTCATCGGACATAGTTCTGAAAGAGAACCTCCTAAGGACCATTACTGCTAAGTTCGGTTCCAATTGGCCTTGCAGTTTCATAGACTTAAGAAGATTTTTGAAATTCATCCCCCCTTTTTTCTATTTTTAGTCACACCAGCCATGTCGATTGGATGTTGGGGATGCCGGATATAAAGTTTGGTCCCAATTGGCCCAGTGGTTTCAGAGGAGAAGATCTTTAAAAGAAAGTTTACGACAGATGCCATCTTTAAAGGGCAAAAACTCCTATAAGGGGTCAATAAACGATTTTGGTCATGCCAACTTATCTGTAGATCTTACTTTGTTGAACATTTTTGCTGTTTACAGTTTATCTTTATCTATAATAATATTCAAGATAACCTAAAACTGCAAAATTTCCTTAAAATTAACAATTCATGGGCAATAACCCAACAAAGGGTTGACCGATTCGTCAAAATTTCATGGCAGGTAGATCTTGACCTGATGAACATTTTTACTTCCGTCAGTTTTGCTCTAAATGCTTTAGTTTTTGAGATATAAGACAAAAACTACAATTTACCCCTATGTTCTATTTTTAGCCATGTCGGTCATGTTGGTTGGCAGGTATTACACTAGATACCCTAATGATGCCTGTGGCCAAGTTTGGTTCCATTTAGCCCAGTAGTTTCAGAGGAGAAGATTTTTGTAAAAAGTTAATGGACGACGACAGATGCCAGACACAGGACACATGAGAGAATAGCTCACTTGACCATTTGGGTCAGGTGGGCTAAAAAAAAGGTTGGTATGATGATGTTAAAATGAAAAATGTAGGATATCTTATTAATGAATTAGCCTTAATTTTGACTTGCCCATTGACAAAGTAACATTAACTTTTGACTATCCCTTTGGCAGGCAAGTGAGCAAGGATTTCAACCATTAAACTTACTGTCAGTTTACAATTCTTTCATTCTTAAAACCAAAATATCAATTACCGGTATGTCAGAACATAAAATATGAAAGTCAAATATCTATATGCTTATCTATAAAAGTCTTAACTGTAGTGCCAGTGACTGCTAATAAGTTGTTCACCTTTAATTAAACTTTAATTAATCAGCCATTTGTTATGACCTTTCATGGTTGTCAATGACCATCGATTGTTCAATATAAAAGCCGACAATTGTTGACAAACAAGAAAATTCAAGCTGAAAACATTCATAAAATCTTGTTTATTATGTAACATCACAACAGATGTAACTCAATGAAGTACATTTTCCTGTTTTTCAATGTTTTTTTTTCAATTTTTCAAATATTGAAAGTCTGATAATAAATAACAGATGACTTGTTTAGTTTAGTATGAAATTAATAAAGTTGTTTACATCATAAAATCAGCTAATTGTCTAATCACTGTGTAGATTTGACTGTTATTGCAGAAAAACAATTGTTAACAAATCACAAAACCAATGGAAATCAATTATGTAGATTCTTGGTTCAGGCTATTTCCTTAAAAATAAAAGCAAGGAAATGTCAACAACAACAAAACAAGAGGCTCACCAGAGCCTGTATTGCTCACCTGGAGTCTAGTTTTCATTGGACAATTAATCAACTATTTGACCAAGTTTGTTGCAATTGGTTCAATTGTTCTGGGAAAATTTGTTGAAGATTTATTTTTCATAAGGTTTAATGTTAAAATATGTTCCCTGATGGTGGTAGTCCTGGTTGTAGGTCGGACATGCTGGACAGTATTCTTCAAGGGATCACCTAAAGACTATTGCAACTTTGGTTCAGTGGTTTCTGAGTTTTTTATGAATTCCATGTGGATGTTTATATGTTGGTATTATTTTTGGTCCTTTTGTCGGGCAATGGATGACAGTGCAAAAATGTTAAAATTTTGAAAATTTGACAAAAAAAGAGCAATAACTCCTAAACGGGTTTTGGGATTTCCTTTAAAATTTCAGGGTATGTAGATCTCAACATGGCAAACATTTTTCAAATCTACATTTCACTTCTATCTCAAATAATTTTGGAAATAAATGACGAAAAATGTTAAATTTTGAAAATTTGACGAAAAAAAGCGCAATAACTCCTAAATGGGTTTTGGGATTTCCTTCAAAATTTCAGGGAAGGTAGATCTTGTCATGCTGACCAATTTTACCCCATGTCAGATTTTCGATATCTGTAACGGTTTTTGAGTTATTAGCAAAAAACAGCAATTTACCCCTATGTTCTATTTTTAGCAACAGTGGCCATGTTTTTCATCGGATCAATATAAAATGAGGATCGTTTGTGAAGGACATGTCATATATCATTCCTATGAAGCCTCGATCCAATCTGCCCAGCCATTTCAGAGGAGAAGATTTTTGAAAAAGTTAACGACGGATGACGACCGACGCCAAGTGATGTCAAAAGCTCACATGGCCTTTTAGGCCAGGTGAGCTAAAAAGAAGCTGACAGTAAACTGGATTTTCCTTTAGTGTTTGGAGCTGCTTGCTGTCTGTCCACCCACCCGCCATTCATTGCCAAACCAATAACTGGATTTTCCTTCAGTGTTTGGAGCTGCCTGCCATCCGTCCTCCCATCCGCCATTCATCGTCAAATGAATAACTGGATTTTTCTATTGGAAAATCCAGTTTAAAACTAGAGGCTCCCAGGAGCCTGTAATGCTAACCTGGATTCAATTTGCCAATCAACAACCATAAAAGCACCTAAGAAACAAATATCTGTATCATTAGACATAATTCTGAAAGAGGACAATCTAATAACCATGACTGCAAAGTCTGATTCCAATTGGCTGAGTGCTTTCAGACAAGAAAATTTTATAAATGAATTTTCTCTTTGTTGACAGTCCAGATCATTGGGCAAAATTCTGAAAGAGGACCACCTAAGGACCATTGCTCCCAAGTCTTTTCCAATTGGCTCAGTTGTTTCAGACAAGAAGATTTTTAAATGAATTTCCCATAGGGTCCTATGTTAAACTAAGTTCGGCTGTGGCAGCCATCTTGGTTGATCGTCTTGGTCATCAGACACAATTCTGAAAGGGGACTACCATTTCTAAGAACCATTGCTGCTAACTTGGGTTCTAATTCGTTCAGTGGTTTCAGACAAGAAGACTTTTAATTGAATTTTCCCATAGGGATGTTAAACTAAATTCTGCTGTGGTGGCCATCTTGATTGACAATTTGGGTCATCGGACACACTTCTGAAAGAGGACCACCTAAGGACCCTTAGTGCCAAGTCTAGTTCCAATAGGACATGCAGTTTCATAGAAGAATAATTTAGAAATTCATCCCCCCTTTTTTCTATTTTTAGTAAAATCAAGACAATTTTTAGGAAGGGGGCCATCCAAGTTTGGTCCCAATTGGCCAGTGGTTTCAGAGGAGAAGATCTTTAAAGGAAAGTTTACGCCGGACAATGATGGCAATAGCTCACATGGTCGTATAGGTCTGGTGAGCTAAAAGACATTGTTTTTTAAATGAACAATTGCTCAATCTGACTGTATGATGATATAAAGTAGCTCAATCTGACTGTATGATGATATAAAGTTGCTCAATCTGACTGTATGATGATATAAAGTTGCTCAATCTGACTGTATGATGATATAAAGTTGCTCAATCTGACAGTATGATGATATAAAAGACCTATATTGCATTTCCTTTATTAAAATAGAAATAGAAATTTTAGGATTTCAATTAAAGGTTTTTTGAAGCAATAACACCAATATTCATGACTAAAACACCATTTTACATATGAATAAACAATGTGACACAAAAAATATATATGTTATGAATGACATTTTTTGCAGACATCCTTTGAGAATATTATCAAATAAATTTGCTCCTTCATCAACCAACTACTAGTATTTGGTTTTTTCTCTTACAAATGTGATAAAAAGACAATTAAAAAATTTTCATGAAAAGCCAATTTATTCCACTGTTTTAATTCTATCATCAACTTTGCTACACAAATCTGTTATTGACGATTCAATCCGATCATATAATTTGACCTTCAAGACAATAAATGTTCACTGGGCTATAATAATTTTATGTGGTTTCAATAACATTGGGGTTTTCAATAATTACATGAAAGTATTGTTAATAACAAGTGTCTATGGCCTTGAGCATTTCAAATAAAACTTTACCTTGTACCTGATCTGGCCAATGACCTAGACCTCTGATAATTATCATAAAGGAAACCAAAGGCCCCTAGCAGACTGTCTGGTAAACTCAGTAGCAGTGAAATTACTTTTCTGTAAAAGATTCCTATTTCAGAAAATCATCTCTACATTCATCTCTGTTTACTACACTGAGTTCTTTTTTTAAAATTGTTTTACTTGGTAATAAATCTGATGACTCCATGATTGCTTAAATTTAGTATTTTGACAATTTTTTCTTCTTAACATATAGGGGTATAATTTCCTGTGCAATTTTAGCAGGGTGCTCCACCATGCCTTCCTCTCTGGGTATCATTTTTAAAAAATTTGCCATGAAAATGTCTCTGATTCCCTTTATTATTTTAGCAGTTCTGTAGGTCAGTTTGTTAGAAAACATTTCCAAATGGCTAGCATTCACAGTGTCTTACTTTCTTACAATGTTTTGAGATTTTGCATCAAATGAAAAAGCACAATGCAATTAAGAATTAAACAACCTTGAATTGTATAGAAGTTGCTAGCCATTTATCTAGAATATTTTATCATACATGTACTCAAATTTATTCAAGACAATTTGCCAAACTCATTTGAATTTTAGTAATGTCATTCAGCAACGTAAAATAACATGCCAGGTTTTCAAATACATTTTGAAAAAAAAATTGTGAAAATTTATACTTAAGTTTCCAATACTTTCCATCCATTCAAAGTTTCCGAAGATTTTGAACTTTTAGTTTCTGGTTGATTCACAGGTGGCTTTAGTACACTTTTAGTCAGGCTACTCTCGTATTATTTGATCCATCTAAAAATTATTTTACAATGACAATGGAAATAAAGTCATAAGAAAAATGAGCAAAGTGTACTTTAATCAAAACCATTTTTAAGTGTTGACAGACTGACAGACGACAACAGCCTTAATGTTCTTTAGGGCCAGCAGAGGTAAAAAGATCACAAAAGGCCAGTCTAATAAACAAATATCATGTTACTTACATTTATGATTCTTCTGATCCTTATAATAAGGCGAATACTTATAAGTTCAAACACTACAACAGACGATGTCCATTTTCTGTAATTAACTGTCTACTGTCCTTGCCTGTAATGAAAAAATTATGAACTACATATATAGACAATTCTGTTATTTTTTTCATTTTTAAAATGCTTAATAAAATAAGTTTTTTCACAACTTTAGTGCAATCAGTGCTATTTAAGAGTACTAAAGTCTGGTTTTTGTCTCGCCGGTTTCGAAAAGTCACGAAGGCGAGGTATAAGTATTACTTTCTGGCAGCGGTGGCCACGGTGACGGCGGTGTTTTTAAAACTTTAATAACTTTGCACATGTAATACCTACAATTAAGATTTATAGTCCACAAGGTAGCTTATCGTATAAAGTTGGCCGCAGCATACTTGTCATGTGACCTTGACCTCATTTTCATGGTTCACTGACTTCATAAACATGAATTTAAAATCCAAGTTTCTTGATTAAGTCCATTTTTCTACAACTGTAATGCCTAGACCTACTGAATTTGGTCTATTGATAGTTGTACATGCCAGTCTGACACTTTTTCTCTGGACCTTGACCTCAATTTCATGGTTGAGTGGCTTTCATCAAAATTTCTTGATTAAGTCCTTTTTTCAGCAACTGTAATACTAAGCCCCATCTGTGTTTGGTCTATAGATGGTTTTTAGTGGGTACATGCAAGTCTGACACCTGTCTCTGGACTTTGACCTCAATTGCATGCTTGAGTGACTTTGTCACATTTTCGAGATTAGGTCCATTTCTCAGCAACTTTAATACGTAGACCTAACATATTTGGTCAATAGATAGTTCTTAGTGGATACATATTGGTATGACCTTGACCTCAATTTCTTTTAACGCATTTTTCTTTGACTTGCAAAATGTCGGGTATCAGATAATCATTTTTCTGTGTCCATGTGCATACTCAGGCAAGACATGTACTATGTCCACCCTTGTTTTTTGAAGATATATATTATACAAATGTGATATGAACATGTAGATATTTCCCAAAACAACTTGAAATAAAAGTAAAATTTTTAGTTTCAATGTAACATTTTGGAAAATAGTGATGGGAATCGTAAGAAATTTCATAATCGATCGTCGCTTATACACAACCAACTGATGATCGATTAATAAACTGAACAATATCAAAACTTTTTTCTTCAATTTTTAAAGTTAATGTATGTGCATCTTTTGTCAATACTTGGTTGTGTCATTGAAACATTGACCAATAAAGAATACGCAAAACCGTACTCTCGAATTCCAAATGAATCAAAGATTCTGGATGCAAATTCTGTCTTACTGACTTGCTAATACTTCTTATTTCATTTTAAAACACTTTATCCTTGTTATCAGGGTCATATTGATTTAAAGATAATGCTCTTATGCACATTTTCAATAAGATACTAAAACAAACACCAAACTTTATGTCGAGAGCAGAAAGAGGAATCAAAACTGAAAGTGAAAGTAAAAACTTTCTGATTAATAAGATTATATCATTTTATAATCGATTGCTTATAATAGGGTTATAATCCACTAATTAGAATTGATTATTGGGACACAACTATAGGAAAATCATTCCAAAATGAATTAATTTTAAATTTTACACCTTCAAAATCTTTTAGGGAGAACACTGCTATTTCCACATATACAAGTAGATATTTTGTGTCCAGAATTAATGGATGATTAGAAGTAATGGTGAACTACCTATTCTACTCAGACACTACAAATAAATGTGATATCTTAAAATGTAAGTGGTTCCTTGTTCCATTAATTAAAATATATATACATTTCACTTTCTTCTGGTTTGTACTACTGAAGTGACTATTACCAGAGCTGTCCTTTTATCAGGAAGATAGACTGAAAATTACTTGAGAGTGAATCATCTTTGAAAAAAATGAGGAAGCTTGGAAATAATAAGTGGATATAAAATGACTGCATGTGCATTCATATAGGTTGACTCACCAGGCATAATATTCAAATCAACATTTATTTCTATGATTTTATTTTTTTTTTTTTTTGTCTAGGTCTTACAAATTCTTTTTAGCCAAGAAAATTTGTAAGATGACAATGGGTTACCACAATGATTATTTATGCTATAGTAAAATGTACAATACTTCATTTCTCCATTGGGGATAAATAAATAATATCTAATACCATAAACATCATTCATACAGAAATATATCTTTACAAACTATAATTTCCATACTGTTTTTGCAAAATAAACAAAATCTAATTTTCTGAGATTTTTCACTTTTTCTTTCTCTTTCCAGTAATACATTCTTTCTAAATCTCTTGTATCTCATTAAACTGTTCCAAACATGCCATTTTCCAAGATTTTTCATTTTTTGGTAAAAACTGTTAACTTTGTCTAGCTAATATATATTCTTTCTAAATCTCTTGTGACTCATTAAACTGTTCCAAACATGTCATTTTCTGGGATTTTCCATTTTTTTTGTAAATACTACTATCTTTGACTTGACAATATATATTCTTTCTAAATCTCTTGTGCCTCATTAAACTCTTCCAAACATGCCATTTTCTGAGATTTTCTATTTGCTGCTATCTTTGTCTTGACAATATATATTCATTCTAAATCTCTCGTGACTCATTAAACTCTTCCAAACATGCCATTTTCTGAGATTTTCTATTTGCTGCTATCTTTGTCTTGAAAATATATATACATTCTAAATCTCTTGTGACTCATTAAACTCTTCCAAAAATGCCATTTTCTGAGATTTTCTATTTTTTGGGGTAAAAATGGCTATATCTTTGTCTTGCCAATATATATTCATTATAAATCTCTTTAACACACTGTTCCAAACAGCTGGCTATCACCAACAGGCTGAACTTGACCCTGATTATGGCCATGTATAATATAAAAGAGATATTTTAATATATTATTTATCTACATTATATATCTACATGTTGTGAAATGATGAACTACTGATTATAACTGTACCAATACATCAGGCCAGGTTATTTAAGGTCAAGTGGCCACTTAAAAGTAATTCATTGAAGTGGATCAATATGAAAACCATTTGGAAAAACAGAGGATCCAGAAAAACATATGGGAAATTTTCATTGCAAAAGTTTTAAAATAAATCACAAAAAAATGAAAATAGAAATAAACATTTCATAGGCATATCAAAATGGATAATTTCAAAGTTAGTAGAAGAAGAGATAGGGAGAAGGGGGAGGAAATATTTGTAGCTTGTGCATCATTTTGGACACTTTTCCTACACACTGTTGTCTTCTCATTACTCTTTGAAAACTGTAATACATGCCCTGATCTTTCAAAATTTTGAAGAAGTTTGACATTTTGACACTAATAAAAACCTATGGGAAATCCTGTGAAATGGCCAGATGACAAAAATGTCAAGGATCGCTAATTGAAATGAAGCTGGACAGTCCTTCAGGCCTCATCTGACTGTATAAAGTCATTTTATAACCTACAAAATCTACTATTAATCAGATGATGTACTTTAAGATACAAAGTTAGCCCTTTAAGAAAAGTTTATTTAGAGAATTTCATTAAAACAAATTGGAATATATAATCTGCTAAACATATCTCATTGATTTTGTCATTTTACCATAGGCTGTGGTGAAAAACCGTCAGCAATCTTCTCTAGTTAACTTAATGAGTTCTATTTAGTACTATTTCATAGAATACGGAGTTTAATTATTGGGAATGACTGTGAAACTAAAGTTTGAAATTAACTTAGGTGGTAATTAGTGTAATGTTATCCATGTGCTCTTTTTTATCATAAATTTCCCACTGTTTTTTGTATTTCTGATATGACACCTATGTTATCAAGACCAAACGGGTTGTCATGGGTAATGGTGTGAGGGTGTGGGGGCTGTGTTGGTGTTTTTTTTTTTACAGGGGCTGATAGTTATGTCCTATGGTAAGGCCATATGTAAAATGTCATGTGATAACCTATAATTATCAACCCTACCCTAACCAAAAGTATAATTAGACATCAAGGAGAAGGAAGCCATTTCTGCGGGCACCGCCGTAAATAACTTGTGGTCAACACTTTGTATGGATAACTGAAGTTAAGCTTAGCAATAAAGCACTTGAAGTAATAACCAATTCCAGTTATATTCTGATGCCATGTATCATTACAGAACTCCAAACCGTACTCAAGTTATATAGCAGACACAATATTTACCGAAGAACATGGGGTTCCCACATTTGACCTCAGTTACTGACCTTGACCTTTGACCTAGAGATTTGTACAATAATTGCGACACCACTTTCGACAGTGATAAATAACCATGCCAAGTATCTTCACTTAAGTTATAGAGTGGACATTATCTTTACCATAGGACATAGGGTTCTCAATTTTGACCTCAGTTATTGACCATGACCTTGGACCTACAGAGTTTTACATGCATTGTGACACACCCTCTGGTGCTAGTGAATATCAACGCCAAGTATAAACTTTGAAATCATTAAGGTTCTCAAGATATAGAGCGGACATGATTTGTTACAGACAAACCGATCACTATATGGCAACTACCACCAAGTGGCAGAGCCCTAATGACTATCCATGAATATAATATGGCCATATATTAGTCAGACTTTAAAACAACATATTAGCCATAAGGCCTATCGGTTCCGCAAGTATTTAAACCTGAAAACTACTCTTTTTATCCTGCATTTTTTATTAATTTTTTTTACAGGTTGTGCTCTCCTTATAGTTAACTGCTAATGTTGGACAACTGTGACAAATGCCTGAATATTTCAAAAAACCCTTTAGAAAATTTACACCAAATTAAAAATGTTGACCCTAATAAAAACCTTCATTCATGGTAATTCCTGTGACATGGCCAGATGACATTAATGTCAAGTATATCTAATTGAAATGAAGTTGCTTGTGGCTTTACTGAAAATCCATAGATTAGAAATTAGAAATATTAATCAGATAATGTCTTAAAGGCCAACATGGTTTTAACTTTTTGAAACAAAACTTGTCCAAAAACCTTTTATTTCAGAAAATGGTCACTTATGTCAATATCCAGTGGTCCATACATTATATAATTCAGCATTACTCTCAAGTAATCAGGTCTTCATTTTAAAAAAAAGAGACTACAATTCTCAGAATGTGACGTCATTGTTTAACATTTTATGTACAATAAAATGGAAGTATGATTTTTTGTGAAATGGGGGGCCTGGTGTTTTTCAACAAATACCAGTCATCCACTTGAAAGTGCAGTCAGGTCGGAGTTCTGTTTCCGGGTTCTGTTTATTGCAAACAAATTTGAACCTGCTAATGTAAAATGAAACTTGGTTTTAACTCTGACAAATTTGGCTATGCCAATTTTATTGTTCACAATGTTTTGGATAATTTTTGGCATATTCCACAGTTTTGATAAATTTTAAAATGTCAATTTTGTACAAGGATGTACCACAAATAAACTTTTGTTTTATTAATTTAAAAGAATTATTACAGGAGTATTTAGAGGAAACCAGAACTATCTTTTATATACAGATTCAACAAATAATTTACTTTTCTTTTTTCGAAAGATTATAAAATTTTTACATTTAAGTTTTATTTCGGTTTGGTTCCATGCCTGTTTCAGTCTGACTGACTTCTGTGAAGGGGCACTTAGTTATCTCATGTAGGAAAACTGCCATCATTGTGAATTAACATTGTTTCTCCTACCACAACTAAATGGAGCCCAAATGATGTTATATGTGGAAAGGTTCGGATTCTCCTACAAATCTCAGTATGGATATTTTGTAACATTTAAGTCACCATGAAACAGCAATTTTCAATTTCTATAGTCAAAACTTTATTTAGTCTCAGGTGTAACTCAAATTAAACCAGAATCACACCAGAATCAATTAACAAAACCAAACCCTTCCAAAGTTCTAAACATATATTTGATTTAAACATTATCAACCTGAAGATAAAAATATCCAGTCAGCTATTAAAGCTTTGAATAGTTGTACCCCTGCATACCTCAACAAACAGGAGCTTTTTAACAGAAATAAAACAAAGAGAAACCAGCATATAATATCAAGCACATGATAACCTGTTGTCAAGGTCACTGAGTATATACAAAGATTATACTTAATACACTTTACTTGATCTGACAGAATCCATTACATTGTACCACTTTTATCACAATACAAAATTAGCTTCTTAATTTGATCTCATTAATATTATTTAATTGTATGGAGGGGCATTTTAGCAAACATTTGGCATTGTGTAAATTATGGCATATAAGTGTGTTTTGGAATTTGCATCCTGATATTGAACATCTAAGGAATTTAGTATTCACAGTTTCAAAGAAATTGTTTTGCAAGAGATTTAACTGCAGACTGTCATAGAATTACTGCCATGAAAATGCTTGTAACTTTGGGACTTGATATAACTGGTCTGGACTGTAGTTCAAATTCAATATCTAACTTTTCATTGAACAATACAGAACATCTCTATACCAGTTAAGATCATAAGGCCAGGCTTAAAATATTCTTTGTTTGCTGTAGCCTGACCCATACCTAGGAGGTTAGGATAGATAGGTAGGTAGGCAATTTTTTTGGAAATCACACTGATGATCAAATTCATGAACTCTTTGCTACAAAACTAATTCGTATTACTCTATTGAAACTGGAAATTTTAAAAAAAAACTTGTCACTCGCAAGGTCAATAAATTTTTTTAAAAACTAGAAGCATGAATTGTATGTCAGAATGACCAAGATATTTATATGTCATATAGCTATTCAATTCATTGAACAAAACTTATCTGAATTCAATTAAGCATAAAATATTGGCCAAGGAGACTAATTGCCTGGAAGCTGATCTATTCATCAAGTTGTTTGTTTCCTACAGTGGCACATCTCATTTACTCTATTAATCCACACGGTCTTTCCGCTTCACAATTTCCATTCCACCAATAACCTCCACAATATGTCACTGTTAATCCACTTCTGACTACATGACAGCAACTACACCATTCCACTTCATAAATTACACAATGCCCAAATTTTTTTAATAAATTTTTTTTAAAAATTCAGAATCAGGTAATTTGGCGTGAGAAAAACAAGAAAAAAGTACCTTTAAATGCTTTTGTTTTGTAGATATAAATGTCTGAAGTTAAAGTAATCTTTCAGTTCAGTAATAAAGATCTACTTCAAAAGTTTGTTACAAATGATTGTATGATTTGTCAGTTAGTGTGATGTGATCCTTAAAGAAAAATGTCACCACAACAGTAAAATTACTTATGCATGAAGGTAACGATTCTATTATCAAGTGTACATATGTAATTCTTTAATTGATGCTGAATCAATTTTCTTGGCATTAATTCCCTGTTTTCTTTTTGTAAAGAATTATCAGCTCCACCTTGATCCAGTTTTCCATTAATTTCATGGAACACTTGTTTTGCCTGCTCCAATCAATCAACTATGTACCCCTACATGTTTATTAGACTAAACTTTTTGCATAAAAATCAGTGTTTGTATAAATAAGAAAATAAAAGTATATTACATACATGTAAGGGTGATTACATATCATGGTAAAATGACAAAAACCAGGTTTTATGGAATTAATCCCCAAAAATCATTCAGATTGCCAAAAACCCCAAAAACCAATTAATGGTTATTAATCCCAAAATAACATTCTAAATTAAAAACCCCAATGGGAGGTTCACTGTGCACCCACCATACCGTTAGTTACTAAAGATTCCCTGAAAATTTCATGGAATTCCATTTAAAGCGTTAAGACAATGCTGATAACAACAGATAGTGAT
The DNA here is from genome assembly GCA_028015205.1 of Mytilisepta virgata. Classification (NCBI taxonomy): domain Eukaryota; kingdom Metazoa; phylum Mollusca; class Bivalvia; order Mytilida; family Mytilidae; genus Mytilisepta; species Mytilisepta virgata. Next base: position 7,103,509 of record CM051516.1, read on the forward strand.
CCCTATGTGTTAACACAAGGTGACAAAACGATATTGTTATAGTAATATACTTTCTCTTTATATACAAGTGACATGCTAAAAGGCACACACAAGATGACTTACTGGAAAAATGTCATCCTAAATTTGACATTCTCATAAAATTGTTTAACATTCACATTCTGTATGCATATATATTATAATGAATGGATATAAATTTCATATTTTTTAATATTTATATGCTTGAAATCTCTAATAATTTGGAAACATTTTCAAATGATGTTTTTAAAACCCATACATTTTTTAAAGTTACGAGTCCTTTTGGCTAAATTATGGCAATAAAATAAAAGACAAATGTACAGGAGAACCAAACCAATGTGATGCAGGAACATAAAAACAAACTAGAAATACTGTGAGCAAAGCTCACTAATTGATACCCCCGCACCCCCTATCCCAAGGAATGGCAAAGTCAATGTTTTGCTATGGAAAACCCAAAAAGTTGGTCAGATCAAAATCTAAAATAGGAGGTGCACTATGGCATCATGTGATAAAGATTCTCTGAAAGTCTCATGGAATTCCCTTTAGTGGTTTAGGAGGAGTTGCGGATGGCATACTGGTGCCCCCTATCACAATGAATGGCAAAGTCCATGTGTTGGTATGGAAAACCCCAAATGTTGGTCAGATCAAAATCTAAAATAGGAGGTGCACTACAGCATCATGTAATAAAGATCCTCTGAAAGTTTCATCAAATTCCATTCAGTGGTTTAGGAGGAGTTGCGGATGGCATCATGGTACCCCTATCACAATGAATGTCAAAGTCCATGTTTTGGTATGGGTAACCCCAAATATTCATCAGATCAAAATCTAATATAGGAGGTGCACTATGGCATCATGTAATAAAGATCCTCTGAAAGTTTCATCAAATTCCATAAAGTGGTTTAGGAGTTGCGGATGGCATCATGGTACCCCCTATCACATTGAAAGTCAAAGTCCATGTTTTTCTATGGGAAACCCCAAAAATTGGTCCGATCAAATTCTAAAATAGGAGGTGCACAATGCCATCATGGGATGAAGTTTCTCTTAAAGTTTCATCAAATTCCATTCAGTAGTTTAGGAGGAGTTGCGGATACAAAGGTCGGACGGACGGACACAACGAATACTATATACCCCGCTTTTTTCAAAAGCGGGGGTATAACAAAGTCCACGTTTATTGCTGTTCTTCATCTTAAAAGCGGCTGTAAGATTTTCAACAATGAGCAAAAAGATCACATCAACAATATCAAAAGAACATGTCACTAATGAGGGTAGTACAGGGTAATTTTCGTGTAAATTTTGCAGTTCACATGCTTTCAAGCTATGAGATTGTAATATTTGTACTGTTTTGTCAGCATTTATAAAAATGCAATGTACAGGTCCAACTTTTATTTTTCATTTATAGTGAATGACATTTTTACTTACCCTCCCCTCACTCCCTGTATGACCTTCATTTACTAATAACCTCTACATAAATCCTGGGTTTTTCTCATGAAGGAATGTAAAAATGTCATCTATTTGCCTGACATTACATGAAAATGTTTATGACAACAGGGAAACAACTGCACAAACATTTGACAATAAAAATTCATGAGATATGGGCATTAAAAATTGTTGAGTAACTCATAAAAATATCTAACCCTGACACATTCAACACATCCTCTCCCCAAGCCGTGGCCACCTCTTCTATACTTATTGTCATACCTTTATTTATGGAATACAATGTTAATTTTGGTTTTGTTCTTACTTCTTGGAGCCATTTATGGAACCATATATAAATCATGTCCACCCCTTGATATGATCAACTATTTTCCTGAGTTCAGTCCTATGGATATTCTTATCCAATATACTTACATATAATAGGAGACCATGATTTAGGACAACAGCCAGATAATTTGTACTTTTCAACATCAATTTATGGGATGCAACTGTAATTATCAAGTGTAAATTATTGATGCATACTCCACATCCTTTCAGATTTATATTCTGTCACCATATACACATCCATGCTTTTATTTTCATGATTTTTATATCATTAAAAATTAAAAATTATACCATGTATAAATATGGATGCCACTGATATTGTAAAAACATATAGATTAAATGTCATTTGGTTAGCATTGGGAGAAGTTCTAAGCCAAATCTGTCAAAACCAGAGAAAATTATTCAAAATACAATCATGGGGCATGTTGATAGGGATCGCAAAGCCTTCAAGATTTATTCAAATATTTAAAATTATACCATTTTCAAAATAGTTGAAAGATTTGGTAATTTAAGTGTCTTTTATTAGATATGCAGCTGATTACATTGATCAAATATAATTTCCTTGCAAAATTTCACTATATTTAAACTCTGCTTTATACAAATACTTTAATTTCTATTTTCATCAGTGTGTATTACCTGCTGTTTCACTTTTATAGCACTGGTGATATTCTCAGTGTAAACATTGATTAATTACCTTCAATCATGGCAGAGTTAATCTAACACATTCTTCTTATTTCTCAATTCAGGAAATATATCTGTAAAAAATAAACAAAATCAATTTCAATCTCTGGGTAAAAAAATATAACCAGCATGAAAAAGATAAAAACAGATCAAGTATCTGGTATAGTAAAATTAACCCAGTTAATTTGATAACTTATCAGTTAACAAATTATATTTAAATTCAATATAACGGATAACGACATTCCAAAAATAACATTAAGCAGATGATAAAATTTAAAAATTAATTAAAATTTTTATCTGCACAATCAAACAAGCAAACAAATTTTAACAAAACAAATCATTAATTTTGGAAGTAATATCTGCAGGTGTTTTCCAGTTATTTTCCAAACATGTACTTGAAATCCTAGCGGCAAAAGCACCAAAAATAACATTCCATTTTACCGGAAAACTTAACACAGGTTACAGTCTGTAAACAATTTATGTGGCAGGGTTAGGAAATTTCAACTTACGGTAACAAATTTTTACCTATTACAACTACATGTAATCTATTTATAAGCATGTTAAATTTTCTACTATCATAAGTATGTAAAAAGACAAACTGTTAAAATGATTTACAAAGAAATTTTATCTTCTGGTTCCAATATGCTCTGTCAAAAAAGGGGGTTTTACAGCCCTTTTTCCATGTAATTGTCTATAACATTGCAGACACATTTTAATGGTAAAGGAGGCCCATATACCCAGAGAATCACTGACTTTGGGCCACGAAATGGTAATTTTGAATTTTTATCATGTATTCTTACTTGAGTCTCCATTCTATGTTCATTTATCTTTTTTTCTTTGGCTGTAAAAATTTCCAGTATAATATTGTTGATCTCTTTTTCTCTGTATGTTATTGTCTGTAGTCTGAATAACTCAATAGATTATTAGTCCCATTTTATTGCTTTAATAAATGAAAAACAAATCAAATTCTAAATTATGTAAATCTTTAAATAATGGCTTTATCTTGGCAGCATTTTTAGTGGAGAAGACAGACTACCCACTGGCAGGGAGAACCACTGATTTTTGGTAGAAAGAGTTGTAATGGTTTGTTTGGACTAACAAATTCAGTGTTAACAGGATAGTGATTACTGATAATTAATACATTGGGTGCCATGGTGTAGTGGTTAGCGCATTGGACTACAAAGCCAAAGATCCATGTGATTCCTGTACTGGATGAAAATTTTAGGAATAAAATTTGCAATGCCCTATCAACATCATTTGCAAGGATGGTCACAGTAAAAAATGCTAGTCCAACGGATGGGGACGAAAAATTGGCTGTCCCGTGTTAGGGGAGAGCAACACCCTTAACACGTTAAAGACTTCTCTGTAGATGTCGGAAAAAAATTAGGCTAAAATGCTGGAACAGAGACCACTCTCACAACTGCCAAGTGGAGAGGGATAACTAAAAGTTGGTAAAACTTGTTTCCCAATCCACTAAATATAAATAAGTTTAAACTAAGTTAATACAAACAACTTTTACCATTTGGCCGGAAAAGCTCAATCAGATTTTGCAATCTAAGAGATTTACAGCAACTTAAACTTTTGTCATGTACGTAGGATTTTTTGTGTCAAGAAGTATTCTTAATAAACTGCTATTTTCTAGCAAAATATAAACTTACTTTCAAGAAAAATTAACAAATAAAAACTATCATATGACTTCTGATTTCTTGGATACTTCAAATTACTGTTCCCTGACTTTGATGCTGACATCAAGAAAAACAAGGTTTAGTTTTCTGCTGAGAACCAATGATAAAAACTGCTGATTCCGCGGAGGTTTGGCAAGTGTGACCGTCTTAATCAGGTTCATTTTGTGGTTGCTGACTGGATCTACTTATCAGCAAAAACATTCCTGCCTGATTCAACAATGTACCTCAAGGTAAAACATCATTCAATCAGTTGTCAAATATTTTACAACCATGACAGTAAAGGTCTTCTCTTGTGGTTTCACAACAATTTGTCTTTGCCATTTAAAATCCTTCTTATGTAACATTGTGACAGATGGGCTTCCAGTGGGAGACATCACTGCATACATGTTACAGCTGTAATTTGTTATCAATACCTTCAAATTCATTTGACCTTTTTCTAGTATGTACTTTACTCTGATGTTTAAACACAAAGATAACAAAACCTCTACAGAGGGATCAAAGTAGGTATAAATGCATGGCATGTGATTTTTATGCAAATTATAATTATCTGTTAATTGTTATTCTGCATAAAAGACATTTAGGAATTTTTGGTGGTTAAAGCATGTTGATATGAAACAGGAATATGGCAGTTTGAAGTGCAAAAAAGTCAAATTCACAGGGACTGATTATCATATCTATAGCTGTCAAACGGAAGGATTTACCATGTTGCCCACATACAACAGAAATGGGGGTTTTTTAATGAAAATTAATGTCAAAGCTATAAACAAAAACTGTCTTCTTACTTGTATTTCATAGAATGCCTTCTATAACATACAAATAAAACATGGATTTTTTGAGTCGACCATTTGAATTTTGGGTCACTTGGATCCTTTGTTTGTCATTTATAAGCCCCTTCCCTTTTTCTGTAACAATATTCTGATCTTAAAACAGTTGAATTAAATAGTTTGTAATCATATTTGCAATCAATAAATAATAATAACATTATTTGCCAATTACACCCATATGGGTCAAAGCGAAGAAAAAACCCATGTACAACATAAATAAAAATTTAAAGCATGGCAATAATAAAATGACACAAGACATTTAAAACCAATAATCTGAGTTGAATTGATACCATAAGGGTATAAAGGGGTTTCTTCTTGCTGGGTGAGGGGGAAACCCATTTCAGAAATGACCGATAAAAATCAAGTCTGTCCTAGCAAAAACTTTTACCTTCAATTTAAGTACAAGAAGAAAAATCTTAAACAGACAGGATAAAAATGTGTAGTTCTAAAAATGCTGGCTGCTATTAACCATTGGAATGTTTAAAAGGTAATTTGAAATAAAGGCCTGTAGATGTAAACTTAAATATTATCCTTAGAATATAAGTTCCCAAGGGACAATATATTAAGTAAAAACTATCCCTACAGATGAAATAATGGATATTTTTTACCTTTAAAAGTTGTCCCACTCTAAAAAATTTTATCCGCTACGAAGGATAAAATCAATGTAGATATAATATCCTAAGGATAAAAGTGAGTAGTAAAATAATTTCCCATGGGATAATATTACCAAGAAATTTATTATTTCTAGGGATAATATTTCTACAAAATTATAACCATTTGGGATAATATTTCAGTAAAATTATATTCGATGGGATACAATGTCATGTAAATACTATCCTACTGCATCTTGATCAATGAAGTGTTTTAACACAGTCCACATTTAAAGAAATTGATACAGAGGATGAAATTGAAATCATTGAACAGTATATTCAAGAGCAAAATGATCAAGAAGATGAAACCCAAAATAAGCGTCGGAAAAGAAAGTGTAGAGATAAGAAACGTCAATCTAGTATTTTTGAATATTTTGCACATTAACAGATGAAATAGAAAAATGCATTGAAAATATGTTGTTTGTAACATAAATTTGTGAATGTGATATATATTTCTTTTGTATTTGTGTTATTGTTGAACAATTATTCAAAAAGGACTACTAAGGACTGTTTTTAATTTTTTCGTAAAATTATCCGGGAGATAAAATGTCTTTGAATATTTTATCCTCTAGGATAGAAAATTGCAACATTTTATATCCCACAACACTAAAATAATATCCATCATTGTGGATATTTTTTTAGTGTTGGGGATATAATTTGTTGCAATTTTCTATCTTAGAGGATAAAATATTCCAAGAAATTTTATCCCCCCGGATCATTTTACAGGGGGAATCAAATTAATTGTTACATAGAAACACCAATATTAACACAAAAATTTAAACTTTTATAACATTTAACAAACAATGTGATAGAGTGGACAGGAGTGGAGTTCAGATCAAATGAACCTATAGAATTGACAAATACACCAGTAAACAACTCCAGGCTGATCAGAGACTGTTACATATCAGAACTAAATTAATCAATTTAAGCTCATCATCATGGCTTGTACAAATCAATAAAACAAAAAAACATTACAAAAGACATTGTCCTTTTAACCAGTAATTTGAGAAAAGGATTTCTATTTCAGTTGTTTCCTTCAATTTAAAAACAAAACATAAAAACTCAATAATCAAATCAGTTACTTAGAAAAATAAAACAAATTACCCGGTATGTAAAAAAATGAACATTGCTGACATTATACATATATTTTATATTCAACTTTTAATATAACAGAATAGAATATCTTAATATCCTAATCACAGTGCCCAGTATTGAGCAGAGAATTTAATTTACAATGATTGTGATGATTTAACATGGGTAATCTATGATTACAAAGTTCACCTTGTTCCCCCAATTTGCTCTGTAGTTACTATAAATATAAAAGTTATGGAAGTAAAATTTAACTTCAAAGTGAAAAGGACTAAAATGTAGGTCATTATAATACAAACAACTAATTTTGGTGGGTGGCAGTGTAACTCTCTGAGATACACCCTTGCAGCAAGTACCAGTAATATGATTGTAGGTAGCATGGTATCGGAGAACTGAACTCGGACGCAATAAGTAGGTCAGAGTGACTTAACTTTGGTGGATGGCTGTGTAACTTCCCGAGATGCACCCTTACAGCAAGTAATATAATTTTAGGTCGCTTGGTATTGTAGAACTAACTCATATGTAAAATTTAACATAAGTCAATGAAGTGTGATAATTAAGTAGGTCCTGACACTCTGAAAACCTACTAGTGTGATTACCTAATTCATACCAGAGTCAATGTGGCACAATATGTAGGTCAGGGTGACCTAATTTTGGTCGGGGCTGTGTTACTCCCTGAGATGCACCATGACACCAAGTAATATTATTGTACATCGCTTGGTATCAGAGAACTGAACTCAGACATGAAACTTAACCTAAGTCAATGAAGCGCGATGGTAAGTCAGAGTGACCTAATTTTAGTGGGAGGCTGTGTTACTCCCTGAGATGCACCCTGAGTTGGTAATTACATTGAAATTAAATAAAGACAGACATATAGGAATATTCAGTTTTCAAAATATGATCTAAGAGTTAATTGGTATCATATCATGTAATTACCCATCAAGAAGGTACCTTTTTTGTATCACTAAGTGGAATATTATTGTTCTGGATATGTTACTGTAAAATATCTGAGATGTAGTTAAAATATCCATTAGAGGTTTCCTAGACCAATTTACCATGGTGCTGCACCATGCCTCCATCTTCAAACACCATGCTGCCCTCATCATGAATTTTACAATGTACCCCCAGGTAGCCAAACCTAACTTTCAATCTTTAGTTTAATCTTACCTTTTTGAAACAGATTTGCATTAAATCATGTACCCCTGTTGTGTTGGCACACTGTTATGACACTTTTACACCATCAGACTATGGTCAAGGCTGTTTATTGCAGTTTTTGATAAATTTACTGCCCTCATGTCAACGTTGGGTGCCCCCAATATTATCTTTTTTAACCAATGAGTGCCCTCAAAATATGAAATTTACCATGCCTTCACAAATTTCTGGGGAAAGCACTATCAATCTTGCATTTTGCAAAATTCAAATTATTTTTCCACAAAAATTACCCAGTAAAATTCGATAATTAAAAAAGTTCTAATGGTGGGAATATCCCTAATGTACCTGCCTAAATCTACTAGCCTCTATTGTACAGAAACATTAAATAGTTAACAAGTTCCTGATTCCACAATCTGCCTACATTTATATGACAATAACTACAAGTATGACAGGTGTTTCTGGTATAAGTGATATTGTTATCACTGACATAAACCCTACTGTTTATTACTGATGATGAAGATAAAACAATAGCTTTAGGCAGCTAATTTGTCTGATTAGTGGGATTATATTGATCTGGGTTATTCTCCTCTGTATGAAATAGTAGCCATACAGAATGGTCAATGTATGGTTTCCATTCCATTCATTTGCTGTATGTATCAGAATGGTAATCTACAAAACTGTCAGCCTAGATGTACCCAAACTGATTTCCTTAAATGGTTGTAAATTTCAAAATGAAGCAAATATGAACATGATACATAATTACATAATAAGAACAGCTGATATCATTTTATTATACAATTTATATAGCATCTCTAGGGAAATCTTACAATATAAATAAATTCCCTTTTTAGATCTTTCAGTGTACTGTAAATTTATCTAAATAATATTCTGTTAGATTTCAAATTGTACATGGGATATAAAGAGATTTTATAACTAAAATAAGCAATATATATACCAAGATATTCCAGTTTGAATTAAGGTACATGTATTATTCAATTTTGCCTTTTGTCACCAAATTTTGGAGCCCTTTGTCAAATATTTATTTGCCCTCATCACATTATACCTTCCCTACAAATCACATTGTTGTACACTTTTACTCATTAAATACTATGTTTAATTAACAGAATAAATACTTTTAGCAAAGCCCATGTAGTCAAACCAGCTTTAACTTAATTTGCAATTCTAAAATGCAAGACAAGAGGGCACTGTGAAAAAGAACCTTTCATGAACAAACCTTGTAAAAGTTAAACCTCTATGTAAAGGGTGCCTGCCCATTAAGGGCACATTTTGTGGTTCTTTAGGTGCCCTTTACATCTCTACTTTACTTTATTCTCATATAAGCATGATAACAAGCCTGTGACAAATACAAAATAAAAAGAAAAATAACAGTTAATACACTTACAAGTTTTTAAAATTTTTATTTAAATGCATATTACGCCCATACGGGCCAAGCATTACAATTACAAACAATACCAATAAAAGATAACACAGTAATATTTTCAGTATATACACATAAAGCATGTAAAAGAAACAGTCTTTGACTGACATGTACCTCCTATATCAATTCTAATGAATATATACAAAACAAGCCAAGCAAAAACAAGTAAGAATCCCCTGTCCTCAGTTTCAAAGACTGTTTCATAAAGAAACCTGATGTAGAATTAAGGGGGTTTAGCAGAACCACTTAAGCTTTTCAGTATCTGTGACATTTGAAAATTTAGGAATTTGTATAATAACATATTCACAGGTTTGACTGTACAATGTATGTCTATAGTACCATGTAATATACAAGATTAATTTGTATCATACATTGTATGTAACTTTTGCGTTATTATATAAAGTTAGATCCCATATTGAATTTATCATTTGAATTTTCCAATTAGAATATTTGTATGGATTATGATGGTGAAACACAATTATAACCAGTATATTTGGGATGTGCCAATTTATACAATTGACCCTGGCACGATTTCTATACAGTGTTACACCATCAATGTACAATATAGTATTGGATAGGGTCCAATCTTTTAATCCTGTAGTAGCATTTATTCACCCAGATCAATATATATATATACTCAGCCTGTCTCAGTGTCTGATACGGGAAAATTTGAACTTCAAAGGAGTACTTTGGTTCTGAATATAAAACAATGACCAATCATGTTATTACAAAAAATAAATGATCCATTGAAAATTGGTTGGAAAGTTTTTCCTAAATATGTACCAGGAAGTCAAAATAGAATTACAAGTTTGGTTTCAGGCAGCCAAAACTACAAAGTTTGAAGTACCCATTATCTTGTATTGTATATGTATATGTCATTTTGACATTGTTATTCACTCCTCTACCCTGCTATATCTTTTTTTTATATATTTTAAATAAAAAATGTACATAAATTTTCTACTTTCAGGCTATAAAATTGTATGTATGTATTATAAAACAACTCAAGCATGTTTGAATAAAAAGTGTTGAATTTACTTGAAATTAATTTCAGGCCTGGTCATATATGCAGAAACTTCGACACATTCATGATATTCAAATAAATAATGTTCGACACAAACATGTTTTACTTTACATGTATTGTTAAACAATTTGATTTTCAAAGACTTCTCACAACTCAGTTATATTTATAGGGTCTACATACAATATGTATGGGAGATGGGAGTCCTGTATCTGTTTGTAACTGGTTTTTTAACATACATTTGTATCTATAAATGAGATTTGTCTCATTGACAGATATATACAAAAATCCAGGAAACATTTCACTTTTCTTCCAGAATGGACAACTCCAGATAGAATCTTAATGAAATTTGTCTGAAAAGACAAAATCTACAGTACTATTAATAGAAACTCTGTCTAACAATGCTGACACAAAATGATAAATTTGATGATAAAAAACTATCAACAGGGATAAAGCATTGGCTAAATGGAGAGAAGTTTGGATAATTGATTGCTACTAGCTTATACATAAGAAGGGTTCAGTTATAAATACTAGACATTCGACTTTCCCTGAGAGAGTTGTAAATTATATCTAAATCAGTATTGGAAGGCTAATGTACTTATTATATCCCTGTTCACATATTTTTCTTGGACAAGATCCTATTCAGTGGGAGTTGTAAATTATGTCGGTTATGAATGATGATACAATTGTATTTTATATACATAGCAGATACCAAGAAACAATGCATGAAATTAGTAACATATACAATATATTGGAAGATTATTCATGCATGATCACTTGTAACATCTACTGCTCCTCATGAAAGGTGGATCAACATCAAATTTGCAGTAAGCAAATAGTGACAGATTCCATTTTTTTAAATAACTGGAACATATATTATGTGAGAAAGATTATATGGTACACATTGTGATCCATTAGAGTTCCTTTAATGATTTCGTATTTCAGTTGAAAAAATGTAACTTACAAAATGTAGGCCACACCAGATTGATTTTTAGTTCTTTGGATTTCGCCGCTCCAATTTTCGAACTTTGGAAATTTTAATAAAATTTTTTTATCCCACTCCATTTTCCAAAAAGAGTGAAAGTTTGCCCCAAATTTTTAATTTTTCAAGAATTTAAAACTAAAAAGTGTTCACCCGCTCCTAAAATTTGGCAAAAATAGGGATTTTTCCAATATTTTAGTTAAAAAAAATCGTACCACATGTAAATTTGATCTTCGCCTGAAAAAATCTAGTTCTTGAGAAAAAAAAATTCAATTAAAATTTCGCTCGCTTGCACCTATTTTTGCCATAAAAAAGAAGTAAAAATCATTTTGGTGCTGCCTTACATTAACTCTTATAAACAGATGAATAAATATTTCAGGACACCAATTTTGATGCATAAAATAAACACAGTTTTTTTCATTTACAACTCATCAGTTGTGCTCAAGGCCTAAAATGCTGAAAGCCAAAATTGTCGAAGGGAAAATTAAAATGCCAAACCGTTGTCTATCTGTGGATAGGAAACAAGCCAGAGGTCTTTTCTTTTCAGCAGTTGACTCTTTTCTATTAAGTGAGGTGTATTGTCATACATACATGTAGATGTCTGTACTACATTATTTTTGTGTCCCTGAAATTTCTGATTCATTTTGATGTGTATAATTTATTTTTCATATGACTTCTCATCATCTGTGAATGTGCAATAAGGTTTTGGAATTTTTATTTCAGTCCAAGGGTCTAAACAAAAGGCTCAACTGGGTAAAAAACTCTCATTTCAAGCTTAGGTTTGGGGTTTAGATTGTGTAAAAGGCATGGTTGTAATAGTTTGTAGATGTGGTACAAGCTCAGGGTACAAGGATTTTAAAATTGGTCCAGGAATACAAGCGAAGGAACACAAATGTCTCCCATGTATTTCAATCATGTCCCTAAAACTTCTTACGGCTACAACTTGTAGAATGGTGATTTTAAAATGAAGAACAACAGTAAAAGCTCTATTCTTCATGTTTGATAATTTTGTCATGTGACATGTTGAGACTTTTTATGTCAAGATTTACATGCAATTGTGGTTAGGTTCTGAATTTGACTTTTTTCCAAGGGTCCAAACAAGACATAGAGCTGCACATTCTACAAGTTTTACAACACGTTAGGTACCAGTATTAGTTATAGCCAGAAACTGGACATTGGGAAGAATCCATTATTTTATATTGGAATATGTAAAGACTAAAATGGTCAAAATCCGGAAATTCTGCAAATGCTGCAAAACTTTCAGGCATGTAGTTGAAAGAAAAATGGTTTTCAAAAATATTTTATTTCTGGAATTCTGCTGTTTATGTATACACAGATAATCATCCAGTCATGAAGTTAAAATTTTGATATATAACTTGTAGTTTGTAACAGTGATATATATATTCTATATATGTTGACACTCAGTGTCGTAACATCATTATGTACATGTACAATTATCACAAAAAAAAAGAAAAAAAAATCTTTTATAAATACAAAAATATACATGTAGGCTGTACAATACCTTTGGTTTCTTCACCATACAATTAACTATGAAATCAGATTGCCCATTTTGGCCATTCTGGATGTTTTTCTCTCAAATTTCTCAAAAAACAAAATCTAATAATGGCATGAATGAGCTTGTCTAGAATTAAGACATTTTTGTTGGGATTTCTATTGTATGATAAATCAACTAACAAGAAAAATATATAAATGAGAAAATCAATAAAGGGCATATCTTCTAAAATATCAACTGTCATGACTGTGTACATATGACATGGCAAGCTCAAAAAATATTACATTAAAGATTTTCTAACTGCCATTAATTTGAGACAGAATCAATTGCAAATTAGGACAGTTTTTTTAGTATCTGATTTTTCATAAATATTTAATCTCTGTGGGTACAAATGTACTGGTACTGAAAGTCATCTTCATTTCAGCTCTTTATTACATGTACATCCACTAAGAAAATTACATGCACCAATTTCTTTAACAATTCAACAAAATTTAATATCAAAAACTTAACTATCATTAAAAGATTAACAAACCTGAACATACTCAATTTTTACTGAAGACCCAGAATTGTAACAAGGATGTGATATTTATTGCTATGTTCTAAAGTTATTGATTCCTTTGATTATCAGATTACATGTATTTGATTAAATGATTTTCAGCTTTTGCGACATATCTTTATTTTCATTTAAACCGAAATATTTTCTGATTGACACAGGTCCTGCCAAAATCCTGATCCTCCCTTTTTATTTCAAATTTCATCCTACCCCCCTCCCCCCCCCCCCTTATCCCCTAAAATTCAACTGGTTGTTCCCTTAAATTGCTAAATTTGGGATTTCTATACTAAATTCGTGTAGCATTCTATGTATTCAGTTTAAGGCTTTGCCAACATACCTTCATGAACACTGAGTGACTTGTCTGCTAATCACGAGAATGTGTGGGAAATAATAATGACCTTGGCAAATTTGTACAATAACTGATACATGTAGATGTTTATTTACATGTATACAACTGTCTAGAACACCATGCAGTTATCATTAGCAATGATGCCCCATTTACATTGTATATTTTACCTCTTCTGATCATGTCAACTAATCTGAATGGTAGATATAATTCATAAAATTGAGTTATGTAGTTGTTTTATGAAAATTTAAACCAAATGTTATGAGAATTTTGAATGGTTTTCTACAATAAGAAGATCAACTTGATGTGAAAATGACAGTACTACATGTATGAGCTATTTAACCTTTGACTTCTCATTTTCTCACTCAAAGATTACTCCCTTTTCCCAACCCCCTCTACCATAAAAATCAAATGATGGCTCCCTAGCCAAAATATTAACTCCAAATTTAAAATTGAAACCTTGCCCCTGAATCAATGAATTTCCAAGGTATTCAATTCCTGGTTATTTTCTCAAAACAAATCACACACTTTAAATTGTTCATAGAATAAGAAACGAAATACAAATCTAGTAAAGATTCCTTTGCACTAAACAGCTGTTCCAACTTCATCAATATTTCATTCAGCTATTTAATTTCGATTATTAGAAACAGCAAATTATAGACTGTCCCTTAAAATGCCTGGTAATATGATTAGAGAAATTCCAACAGTATAAAATTATAACCCACCGATCAGATTATTTTTTATGGATATTTATCTATTTTTACTGAATATTTCTTTTCACACACATGAACTGCTAACCTATGTGTAAATGGCAGATATGTATTTTGATAATTAATCCAAAAAGTTGAAAATCCTCAGTATAAAAACTGTGATAGTATCATATTACACACACAAGGATAATTTACTGGTAATCTATGTTGCCTAATTAACTGATCAATACAAAATCTGTACAACCATTTGTAATTGTTAAAATTTATTGCACATTATTGTATCATATACATATATTGACATAATAATGTGTCTTATCAAGATTTTTCTCCTCACTTCCAAATATTCTCTAGTATTTTTAATCTTTTTTTTTTTTTTTTAATTTAAGTATCCAAATTTAAATCTAAAACCCTGAATTATTTATTGCTAAAATAACAGAAATTGATCAGTTGTGTATACCGATAGGTAAAATTTCAGAATAATTATCCATCAGAACACAGAATTAACAAATGAAGATATTCATGTGCACATATAACATCTGGTTACTTTAACTAGTTTATAAAAAATGTTACATGTACAAAAACCGGGGTTTTCTATACAATGTATGTTTATTATCTGAATCAATGCAGTTTACCGAAAGAGTAGTAATATATCCTTTTAACTTCTGATAGAAGTACATGGGTTCATATATATATATTACACATTTATCAGCTAAACTTAAAAAAAAAAACAAACTGCTAGGCCATTAGAAATTTACATGTAAAATAATCTCGTTATCACTGCATTACCTTTGTACTTTTATTTGATGAAAACTTGAAAAATCAAAAACTATTTTTATCTATAATTGAAATGTTTGGTACACATCAACGGTCTACTGATATAATTTTGCACAATATAGTAGTTAAGTACCTATAGCTAATATCTGAAGTGAGAAATCTTGTTAAAACCTGCCGATATTATACTAATATCATAGTAAATTAAATGACCTTACACAAAATTACAAACTGTTATGCAATATCCTCCTGCTTTTTGTGCAAACCATGGACATGGAATTAATACTTTTTGTTAGATCAAAATTAGATTTAGTAATAACGGGTTTTCTGTCACCTTCAGCATGAAGGGATTAAATTATTTGACACAAAAATTACACATACAATGTATATAATTTACAAATGACAAATCTTTTCACTATTTAGGAAACCTTAGCAAAATTAACAGAATTACATGTACAGTTAATTAAATTTAACACAATATTTTTTTTTGTCAAAAATGAAATCAGATTACATGCATGTTCAAATTATCTATCAATGGTGCATATACATTTGTAGATAAATGTTTCCAAATTTGATAAAATTGCAGGAATGTTTTAACATGTGAACCAAATACTCACTTTATTTTTATAAACATGTTATGAACATTTTTTTCATGATTCCCTATCTACAATGTACAAACTGAAGAATAAATTCATAAGTCCAAATCCATGTAAAACATTTTCTATATACATATGTTGATCATTGCAGTGTCGTTCCTGCTAAATTAAAATTTTTAGATATTTTCAGATTGGTTTAATATTCTGCCCACCCCCCCTTTTTTCCCTAGTTCTTGTGTTCACAACAGTATGCATGTGAATGTAAACAATTTTTTCCTATCAATCAGTAAATGAATACATGTACATGTATACAAGTGTTGCTCTAATAATATCGTAGAGATATTACATGATATAAGTGATAAAAAAACATACAGGTGTGACAACCGTCCACACATAATATCCCTAGGCTGATGTCCCGTGATCAATCACTTGAAATGACATTTATATCCCGTAACATCATAAAGAATCCATGAATACACCATCAATTCTAAAAATCCTCTCTACTGATCTTATACAAGGGCCCAGTTGTTCAAAAGTTAATCACTTTTTTCACATTCCATTATTTTGATTGTTAAGTAATATTTCTGTGCAGAATTTTGCATGGACACACAAAGTCATAGGATTAACCCATCAGAAAATTTTCAGTTCTCTGGAATAATCAAGGAAGTCAAGATTTGAAACTGAAAATTGTGGTTAACTTTTGAACAACTGTGCCCTGATTCTTAAAATACCTAGGATCTGTTACTCCATTTCTTTTCACTAAAACTTTTTTTTCATATTTATACAATTTCATCATATTTCAAAATTTCTCAGTTTTTTTTCTTTTCTCAGATAAAAGTGAAACTTTCAATATAACTCAATAATTGAATTTAAAAAATAAAGAAGTTTATGGTACAAAAATTACTAATTACCTATGACAGGTAATGAGAGGTTAGCATTCTTTTGCTATAAACACTTTGAAAATGTTCATAGGCAGTACGATTAAATTATAAAACCCAAAGTAAGTACAAAATTTACACAAATTATTGAATTTATTACAGAAAAAAAGAAAAAAGTCGAAATATAACAGAAAAATTTCAATAATGCAAAAAGTTTCTACAGCAGGTACATGTACAAATGTGTATTATCTATAATCTTCAACATGCAAAACAAATATAACGATGGTGTACTTTTAAAACAAAGTGACATTTATACATTTTAACAACAAAAATAGCAAACTTGTCAAAATCAACAAAAAACATTCTCTATACAAAACAACAAGTAACAGAGCAAAAAACACTGTTTTCAGATATTGCAACATATTCCATCAAATATCACAGTATGCATAATGAATGACATTTTGTCAATGTGTGATCCTATATATCTATCATTCAATCATTGATCTTCACACCTGAACACACTTTGGTCTTATTCAACTATTGTACATGTATATTATACATGTTTACAGATTGTTGTGTTAAGTACTATTTAACATGTTGAAGGGAACCTAAATGTAACCTTTAAGAAATATATACACCGTATGACATAGATGAACTAACAATAATGGAGATCAGAAGCTTGAACTCAAATTTTTTTAACACCAGGGTATCTACCTCATTTTCTTTCAAAAGTCCCTTAACCAAAACATGTTCTTCATAACAAAATTATTCAAACAACCTATACCTTTTAGTTTATCTTAAACTGTGGCCATTTTCCCCATTAATTAATGTTTAGTCTTATGCTGTTGTATTTAGCATTTCTTCTGTCCCTTCAAAATTAAGTACTAATTACACTGAAGTACTTTGTTCCTTAAAAATTCACCTCTTGTTTATCCTCCCCAGATTTCATATTGTTCACACACGATATCATATGAAGCCCTTTTATAAAGCTTAGGCACCAACCATATTATTGTAAAGTGGCCAAAAGACAAATTAACAAAAATGTAAGCATGTACATTTTGGATGAAAATTATTGCATTCAAATTAATATGAACATATTTATTGTTTTTTTGTGGTATAATAGTATATGTAGATGTTACGGCAACATAAAAACACTTTTCTTACTGGAGACACATTTTTGTAAAAAAAATATGGATCAATAGTTAAAAAAATATACTGCTGCACCCACTTTCATAACACAGTTGGTGCCTAAGACATTTTGTTCTTTTAAGTACTAAATTCCTATTTTTTAAAGAGTCAGCACTAATTTTAAAAAAAAATCAAGAGATCTTATATTTCTTATAAAGTGGTCCCTTGTACATTTTCATATTTTTTTTCATGAAAAAATAAATCATATTCATATTTTTAAGTTTCATCACTCAAAAAAAAACTTTCACAAATCACAATATACACACATCAGCTATTAGAAATTTTGTGAATTTTAGATATTTTTATGGAAATTATGTTTTTAAATATTTCCTTTTTTCTAATATAATTTTATAGAAATATTTATGTTGTTTACTAATATGATAACTTTCATTCACCCTTTTCACACATTTTTTGCTTACAATTTATTGGTTTTAAGAAAAATTAAATTTTGCTGTAGTAGGTTTCAGAATAAGAAATGTGATCTGAGCAATAAACACAAAACAAAAATTAACCAACACATCGAACATGGACATCACAAGTATACTGCTGTACATTAAATCATGTTAATATGATAATAATGAAAGACTTACATGTATAATAGAGAAAATTAGGCAAAATAAAAAGGTATCCTGTTTTTCCACTAAAAACAGGCAAAATTAGGGTCAGAGGTACAATGTAAGACTTTACCTGTTATGTACATGTGTAGACTCATCTTAAAACCCCCCTCCTTTTGCCTTTAAAAAAAAACACCTTTAGGTTATACCAGATCCTCAAGTCATTTTTACATTTGAGTTACTGGAAAAACAGGATTCTTTTCATTTGTCTCAACATTCAACCATACACCTCATTTAGACAACCTTCACTTTCAACATGCAAATTAAAGCGAACTATGAACATCATTTTTTTTTAAATATTGTCAATTTCTTTCTTTCATTCTTACATGGAGAACACATTTCAATATTTCAAAGTATTTGCACTCACTCCAAAATCAATTTATCCTGGCATATTTCAAATTTAAACCTAAAGATTTATAATCCTTTGTAAATATTTTTGTAGTTTAATACATCCATCTCAACTTTAAAAGTTTATAAACAAACTTCAGTGAATCATTCCACACAATACATTCCATTTTCACTATGAGCACTGGAGATATGACGACGGACAGAGCGGACAGTTTGACGATCCATTTACCTGGAACACATTTGGGAAGTAATTGTAATACTGGCATCCATCGGAACTAAATGGACTGTGAAAGTACACTTGGTCAATTGTCAAATTATTCAGCTGGTCAAAATGTTGCATTTCAATGTATTTTGCATGTGCCTTTCTTTCTTGTTCCATTAGAACTTCACAGGCAAGTTGGTGGATCAGGTTCAATGTCTGCCTTCGCTCGTGGCCCATTAAACATATGGTACTTTCATCCACTACTCGATAAAGCGTCAGCAGATATTCATGTTTCAGATTCTCCTCGCCACTGAAGTGATTGTTTAAATACGACTCCAATTTTTGCCTCTGTTGATTTAAATCACTGAAATCTATAAAGAATCGTGAACACATGTACTTCTCCATGGCTTGAATGTTCATATTTTCAGCTGCAGTGTAATTCCGTACCAATAAATTGCAGTATTTGAGAAGGCCACCACCTCTAATTTCCTCTGGATTCCTTGTTGCAATTTGCTTCTTATTCAGATGAACCCAAGCTTCTGAAAAGTCACCATAGACACTTTCTGCTACTAATGTTGGGTAAAAATGTTCACTCATTGGGGTTGTTGAAATCTCATAGAAAGTTAATAAGCTATCAAGAATAATCTGAAAAGAGTCTACACTAAATTCAAACTGCCTTTTCATTGAATCCACAAATTTTAATTCTACATTTTTCCCCTTATTATTCGAAAGTGAAATTAAACTCCATCTATCACCACGTTCATTACACACTTTCACCATTTTTTGAACATATGCTTCCTTCAAACTGCAACTGCTCATTTTTTCTTTGTTCACTCCATCTGGCAAGTAATCCAAGAGACAGCCTAGAACGCAATTTTTTATTTTCTGGAGTTCATTATGGTTTGACAAGTCAACTCCGAAAATCAGATCCAAATCATTGTAAGATTTTACAGTGTCTGTACCAAAAATATAACTTGCGGCACCACCGTTTAATCGTATATCCTTCACTAATACACCTTCTTTCTGTAATTTTTCCTTAACAGCTTTAACTAAATCCTTCAACTTTATTTCCAAAGTTGGAAAATTTCCACGCCCGTGTATGGGTATCGCGTCTTCCATCACTTCGTGCAAACGCAAAACTTGTTCGTAACACAGAACTTGAAAACGGTTTTCGCAACCCATTTCAAGTTACTGTCACTCAGTTATAATCAACTGAAAGTATAAATTATAAAAAGTTACTTTGGCTTGTAGCAATATGTGAAATGTGTGCTCTTACCAATAACACTTCTTTCCAGCTGATTGTGTAAGTCAAACTGCAAGTTAGCAGAAATACACACGATTGTCAGACGAATTTCCTAATATTCATACGCGAACGTACTAACAATATTGAAACGTTTTTTACTGCAAACAAATCGATTTAAATTGATTATTAGTTGTTATTGAATTATATATACATTAAATTTTCTTCTGTGTACGTATGATGAGAACGAATGAAAATTAATAAATGTATTAAATTGGAAATTCGAACTTATTTATTACACGGAAGTCTACAGGGAATCCTATATCGTTATTATCCGTGTATTTATAGATCCTCGATACCATTGGTTGAGAAAATTTTGTGTATTGACAATGATAACCCCGGGAATTATAATTTCCGATTCGGTTTTAGCAAAACCCAATGAAAAATTCCGAAATTGTTCGGGTGTTTCGTGGTTTAAATTCGAAGCGGAAAATACAAATAAAAATCCAATGAAACTGTGATTACTGTGATAAAAAATAATTTCGTTTACTTTAAAAGGTTTAAACTTACATTCTTCTTTTTCGCCCGGAAATATATATGGATATATATAAATATTTCGTTGTACCAAAATACCTCTGAAAAATTATGAAGTCAGTTTTAAATAATATTTTATACCTTAAAATACACATCCACCGAATGTTTGTATTGAAAAATTTCAACCATTTAATTTAAAAGTAAAATATATTCATATTTATAATTTTCAATGTCCTGTCCAATATTTAGTAAAGAAAATTGTATTTCAACCTAACCCCTGACACAACAAAAATTTAACAATGAATAAACAATAAAAGTGACGAAATAAGATATCTAATTCAACTTTGATAATTTTTACGAAAACTGTAAAATTTTCAATAAAAGAACTTATTTGGAATTTTTGAAACTTAAAACTTACCGTGAACTTTTTAAAGTCAACAGCTGTTCTGAAGAGCTTGCCTCTAGACTGAACTAAACAGGTTATTTTTCTTTCATTCAAGAATAGTCAATCAGTGATTATTGATTAGAGTTTCTCCTACGCACAAAGATTCAATTTTCTATCGATCGATAATCTCTTTTACGTCAGACAATTGATGTTGATGCTAGACTTCCATATTTGGAAAAATCCATGAATGGAAGTAATTTTAGTAGTAACATCTGCGAGCTTATTGGAGGAACGGCTTTTCATATCCGCAATTAAATAATACTTTAGACATTCTGTGGCATTATAGAAAATAGCAGTTTCCTAGACAGATAAACCAATAAATGGGAGGTAATCCAATTTGTTCTCAGAAAAATATATGATCATTTAAAAATATTTCACAAAATGTACATATCCGCTACCCTAAATCAGATGACTCCAATCAATCATGGGTTAAAAACAAACTGAGCATTGTAAATAAGTGGTTTACAATTATCAAGGAATGATTCTGAATCTGGTTGTTTAATAAATAATCTTGTTTATCTTATGTTTATTTAACAATAAAACACCTTTCATGTAACCTTTGTTATTCCTTAAATTTACAACGAGAGAAAATTATCTCTGTGTGGTACTCATTTATATTAGCACTAGGTTGTTTGATATTTTCGTACGTCTTTTAGTTCTGAAAAAAGAATAGAAAAAATTCAAAATCTAAAAAGAGGAAATTAAACGTTGAAGTCACAGATAGGTTGATGATAATTATCAGGTAAAATTATTATTTATTAATTAGTGCTATATACAGCCTTAGTAAGAAATCGGGGGATGTAATAATTTTTCAACTGGAAAGTGCATGGTCACTTCGCTTTAGAATTGATCGTATTGATCACAACATTCGTTCTCTAGACGTTGTAAGCGCGACAACTCTAGTAACTGAGATGATAAATTTAATAACATTTCGTTAGCCATATTTCAGTATTAAAAAGAGTTCGAAAGGTAAACTAAAAAAAAAAAAAATAATTAAACAGAAATATGAAAAAATAACATTGGCTTAAATCTAAAAAATATAAATGATAATTCCAAGTTAATTGTATATAGCAAACTTAAAAACACTTTAAGATCGGAACAGTACTTGAATTTGAAATTTTTGCGTAATTCTGTAACAAGTTGTCATTCAACGAAACGCCAATACAGTGCATCAAATTTATTTCGGTATTTTGTGGCTGTCTGCTATCGCCTTTACTATTCAATCTATATGTTAACGGACTGGCTTCGTATATATGCTCCTTAAATGTTGGCATAGATATTGGCGGAGAAAAAGTTTCAATATTACTGTACGCCGATGATTTGGTCTTGTTAGCGGAATCCGAATCAGACTTACAGATACTACTAGACGGACTTCATATTTGGTGTTCGGAGAATAAAATGACTATCAATGCTTCTAAATCAAATATAGTGCATTTTCGACCAAACTCAACCGAACGGACAATAAATGTTTTTAAATGTGGAGATCTGGATATCACAGTGGTAAATAGATACACTTATTTAGGATTAGTGTTCTCAGAGCATTTAGACTATCAAATTATGGCGAAATACGTCGCAGCATCAGCGAACAGGGCCTTAAGCTTACTTATAGCCAAGTACAAGACATTTGGAGGACTGCCGTTCAATACGTACACGAAACTATATGATTCCATTGTCTGGAGTACTATCAGTTACGGAGCTGCGATATGGGGAGATAGAACATTCTCGTGTATTAATACGATTCAGAACAGAGCAATTCGCTTCTTCATGGGTGTCGGCCGATATACACCAAATGTTGCGATAAGTGGCGATTCGGGATGGAAACCACCTTATGTAAGACAATGGCGAACTGTAATAAATTACTGGAGTCGAATAAGAAACATGAAAAGTGAGCGATTAAATAGAAGAATCCACAACTGGGCTGATGATAATTTTAAACGCATAAAGTCTTGCAAGAACTCAAACTACAGACTTTTTCGACAATTTGTTGATTGTGACATTGAAAATTGGTACGATAACACCGAGATCCATAAGCTAACGGTCTTCCAAAAAGTTGAGGATAAATTGTTACTGGACTTTAAAACTAAATGGACTGAAGATCTTGCTCGTGACTCTGCAAGGCACGGAAATACAGGAGGGAATAAATTGCGAACCTATCGAAACTTTAAGACTGAAATTGAAGGTGAACTTTACTTAAAAACGCTATTATCACCTGGACAACGTCGATCATATGCACTTTTCCGATGTGGGGTGGCTCCGCTACGAATAGAAACCGGACGATATGAACGATTGTCGATCGATCAACGGACTTGTTTCGTGTGCAATGACAGGGTTGAATCAGAGGAACATGTGCTACTAGAATGCCCCTTATACGACGACCTCCGACAAGAACTGTTTGATGTGTTAGACGATGAACATGAAAGTTTTAACTCTTTATCAAATCAACAGAAACTTTGTTTCATGTTAGGTTGCCATAACGTTAATGTTATCCATAGTTGTGCCAAAACCTGCAAAGCAATTTTAGATAGACGAAGACGTTTTTTATACCGTTAATTTATTATTTTTTATTGTAAATAGTTTGTATATCCGGTAAAGTTTTAAATAACTTTCTCTTAAGTAATAGTTTTTTTTTTTTTTTTTTTTTTTTTTTTTTATGGTTAGTTGTAATTTTAATTCGTCTCTCATAATTCTTTTTAGAATGGCATCACTATATTTTTATCAGTTTTAATGTTATTGTATTTTTATTCATGTATATATTGATGGTGAGACGTTAATAAACTATCTATCTATCTATCTATCTATCTACATTTTATTCTCCCAATGACTTGAAGACTTTAAATTCATACCGGCCTCTCACGAATATTGAACTATATGACGACATTAAACCGTTTATTGGAGTGTTATTTCATTTTAAACTTTTTCGTTCAATAGAACGACAGTATCCGACCTGCAGCTATGAGAGCCTTAGCTAGTTAATTTTTTCAGTTAAAACGAGTACATACTGATCCTGCTATCTAAATTATGTACCGTCCAGTCTATTTTTGAGTTCTAGCAACCTTGTTATTAATCGTACTGTACTGGTTTTTACAAAGTGTTTTATACACGAGAGCTTCAGGATAGATAAGGCGGAGGGGGTTCGGTACCCATAAAACCAGTTTACCCCCACCAAATAGTGTCCGTGCCAAGTCACACTATCCTGACTCTCAGCTGTGTTTATCACGGTTTGTGTTTTGTGCTCTTTTATGTTATTTTTTTGTTGGTTGCTTTGATTGATTGATTGGTGTGTCATTTTTTACGTTTCCTGTTATCCATTTGGTTTTTCATTGAAAAATAAAAAAAGTTTTACAATGAGACAGCTTCAGACAAAATTTGGAATCAGTGATCATTCTCGATTGATGTTGGCAGATATAAAAAATATTCCTAGAGAAAATAGACTGTATGCACTGCTTGAAATGTGTTAGCCTGGCCGATGAATACCATTTTTTCTTACATTGTAAATATAATACATAGTTCCGAGCTAATATATTTAAAAAGTTAACAGAACTAAATCAAAATATTCTAATGACCGACGCAGGTTCACAAATTTTTGGTATCCTTAATCCTAAAAATGAACTTTTACCAATTGTTTGTGAATAGCGGTCACTGGAAGTGGGAAAATAGAGTCCACATCGGTCCAACTTCTTTCCCCTGTAACTTCTCAGTATGTGTTTGTTCGTTATGTTGTGTTTTACTTGTCATATTGTGTTACCCCCCATGGGTATTATTTGCAATTAAGATATGTACATAATATTGAATAGAACCGGAGTATCCCTTATCTTGGCAATGATAATTGTTATGTATATAATATTGAATAAAACCGGAGTATCCCCTATCTTGGCAATGATACTTGTTATGTATATAATATTGAATAGAACCGGAGTATCCCTTATCTTGGCAATGATAATTCTTATAAGGCAAATTAAAGTCAATTGATAGATTCTGATTATACGCGAGTGCGTTTTTCTAATACATGAAACTGTTTTTGTCATCAACTTTGGCAAGAATTCTCGTTGTCCGTGAGATCTGGGACAGGGTCGATTTTAGCCACTCACAAAGTCATTGTACATTTATATCCCAAACCAAAAAAAAAAAATACCAGAAAAGGACAAGAAAAATATTCCGAAAGTCGCATTCTGGAAAAATATTTTAAAAAAAATACGGGTCGATTTTCAAGCGGCAGGCGGGGATGATAATCATCAGCTACTGGTCACGGCGGAGATCGCGCTTTAAAATTTACTCATAGATAAAATTATTAAAATTTTTGGAAAGTCATGAGTATCTTATTCTCGGATAGCTGTCTCCTTAGACAGAACTTATTGATTTTTAGTGGATTTTAAAAATATAAATAACTGTAGATCACAGTAGCCAAACCAAAATAATGAGGCAATTATTTGATATTAAAAAGAGAAAATTAGTAAGGTTTGAAAAATACAGACTCAAAAAATGTGCTAAAAAGTCAGAAATGAATATATGACGAGAGAAAAAAAGCAGTTCGGGATATATTGTATTTATGTTTATGTGACGTTCTGTATTTTATTCATGTATTAACTAACTTGACACATATACATATGTATTAACTAGCCCGACACATATATTCATATGTATTAACTAACCCGACACATATATACATATGTATTAACTAACCCGACACATATATACATATGTATTAACTAACCCGACAAATATATACATATGTATTAACTAACCCGACACATATATACATATGTATGAACTAACCCGACACATATATATATATATACATTAACTAACCCGACACATATATGCATATGTATAATTTTCCAACCCGACACATATATACATATGTATTAACTAACCCGACACATATCGTTCATTATGAAATAAAGTATTATATTAAATGTTAGATTGTGAATAAATCTATGCTGAAAAATCTGGAAATTGAAAAAACTCACTGCCCAACGACTACAAAAACTTGTTGGCTACTTAGAGACAATCCATGATACCGGTTTCGATGAACATGGGATGTGCATTTCGTCGATTTACAACTCGTCAGTTGTGCTCAAGGCCTGAAATGTTGAAAGCAAAAATAATAGCCCAAACCAGTGAAGAGAAAATTCAAATGAAAAAATGAAGAAAAAGTCAAACTAATACAAACGTGGATAATCACGTGAAATGTACATCGTTGTTACTTTTATATAAATCGAAATCTAACATTCTCCTTCTAATGAACATTTCTTTTAAAGTGGCCGACTTTTGGAATATTGAAATACAGGAATCTAATTTTAGACTAAGATATAAAAGGGAAAACAATCGGTCTGATCAGAGACCATACAAGCTGAAAGCAGATATAGATTGCTGTTCATTTAACAGTCGAATGGGATTGAATATAACGTGGGCGTACCTAATGAGTACTGCGATAGCCCTCAGCATGTCTAACTACTATGTATTTTAAAACGTTTATGGAAGTATATTGATTAGGTTTCTATTTTTATGGAAGCCGCGTCCTTTCATAGAATAATCTGTTATTAATATAACAAGATTTTATATCGGATGTAGGTTTTTTCTAATTTATCAGTGTTGTTTTTGTACAGCGCAATTAGCGGTAATGATGTGGTTTGAGTGTCACTGCTTGTATTTTGTCACGTCTCTTTTCCCCCGTATACAAGAACAAGGTCGAACGGGAATTTTTCTTTTAGAGTGTCTGGGGGAGTGTGGGTCAGTAAGGACAGTATGCCTTCCCAGATAAACAGGGTCGATCAGCGGGAGGGGGGGGGGGGGGTACTTTATCTCGCCAGGCACCGAGGACACTTTATCTCTATAAACACAAAAGAACAAGCCTTATTCCTGAGGAAGAAGCATATGGTGGTTTCATTATATACATCATATCTTGTTTCAAAATTGTAGTGAATTTAATATGGTGATTGATGGAAAATGTTTGTTATTCTGTATCCGTTGCAATCTGGGACGATAATCTCCATTTTAACTGTTCTAATATTGTGCACAATGAGTTAATATTTATTTTGCATGTCATAAATGCACCACATATAGCTATGTAGTCACTGTGCAACTTAAAGAGAATAAAAACTGTAACATATACATATGTCATATACATTGGCTTTGTACACGGTACTGCCGTAACTTTTGCATGTGAATCCCTTTCTAAATGGTTTTAAAGGCCGATAGAGACGGTGCAATTTTCTTAAAATAAAATTGCCATAAAAAAAAATGAATATTCGATCGTGGAAAATTCCTCTGATTTTGGCTTATTATAATTTTGGAATTTTATGGTTATTGTCGTTGTGGTTTTACTCCGTTTACTGGGTTTGCTTGGTTTGCTGGGGCCGTGCGATTGGCTGTATCGTGGCGGCCCGTTATTATTGGTGGAGGAATCCGGAGTATTAGGAGAGAACCACCATGCAATCTACGACAGGAAACCTGTCAATCCTTGTAAATGAAGATCGGAGTCAAACACACCTCGTTGCAAACATGATCACATTAAAACCAACTTCAGTGCTGACAAACATGGAAGGAATTTGAAAAAAAGGCAGGATGCAAAATTTGGTGAAAAAAAGGCAGGACCAAAAATCCTAAGAAAAAAGGCAGGATGAAAAATTTAGTGAAAAAAGGCGGGAAACATAAAAAAAAGCAGGAGAACACCAGGTAGTAAAAAAAGGCAGTTTCGATATTTTGCTGGAAAAAAGGCAGGACTTAAGATCACTTCCATGACCCCCCCCCCCCCCCATAAAAATCAAATGGTTGATCCCTTATTTTAAAATAAAAGACTCTTAGGACCAAAAACGAAGATAATAATATTCATTTATTTTCCGTTTTTGAGACAGCAAAAAAGGTTGTGAGGGTCAGTTATATATATTTTCTAAAATAAGGTATACAAGTTTCGATGGTTGACAAAATAGCCACTGTTTACTAGAAGAGAAATGAAACTTGGACATTTTAAAAAAATACTAAATTTGTATCATTAGATTTTTGGTCACAAATAACACAGACAAAGGAGTAAAACGTATTAGAATCAATTCTAAATAAATTTAGACCGATGTAGACCATTTTACCTCAGTTCCAGCAAATGCTTTATCAGATCACAAATAAAAGGGAAAAGTTCAGCTCTAGGGTTTTATATATATCAAAACAATGTAAGAAATGTTGTCTCTTCATCATTTACACACAGAAGAATATAGCCTTACTTTGTCCATTAAAAATTTGAAAATTAACTTTTAGGGAAAAATAATGTAAAATTTGAAAATTTAGAAGTATGCAGTAAAATTATCAGACGCAAAAACTGAAAGATCTAGCGTTACTACATATTATGCCCAATTAATTATATCTCGGAGATTATTTGCTTATATTTCAGATCAATATCCTAAAACCATTTTCTCAATGTCACGAATACTACATTTACTATAACGGAATAAGGGCGTAAAATGCTTTGCCATTTAGGAACAATGAATCAATTTCTCCGCAGTAGTTCAGAATTTTACACACAGTAAACATAGTAAACAGTTGATCAATGATGGACAACTAAGGCGCAGTATTCAGAACTACGTCAGAGCTATTTGACGTCATCACAACCCAAACATCATTAAGCCATCTTTTATATCATTATGGAAATCAGATTCCTACAATTTCTATCGATTTCTACATATTATTGAAATTCCTACGAATGTTATTATCATGTGTAGCCATCGTCTCATTTCATGGTTAAAAATATAATTTTTTGATCTCTTAAATTGGTTTTTATCACGCCTACGTATTTTATCCATGATTCCCTCAAGGAAAGTATTTATCTATTTTAGTTTTTAGGTGTCCCAGATCCCATATTATAACATTTGAATACTTTAAGTCGAATTTAAGCATTTCGTAATTTTGGAAGAGAAAATTAAAATGAAAAAATGAAGAAAAAGTCATAAAATACGATTTACAATGAAAAAAAAAAACTGGATAATCAAGTGAAATGTACATTGTTTTATTTTTATTTTTCATTATCATCATCATCATTATTGTTTTTGTTTTGCTGATTTTTTTTGTACATTGGATTTACTGTGTATTCTCGGGGCCTCGGTGGCCGAGTGGTCTAGGTAATTCATGACCACTAATGAATGCTGAGGTTGTTAGTTCGAAACACACCTGTGGCGGGGTGTGTTCTTAATAGACAAGGATTGCCAATTTTCATACCGAAGGTCGGTGGTTCTCTAAGGTTCTCCGGCTTCCTCCGCCAATTAAAACTGGCCGCCACTAAATAGCCAAATGTGCTGAAAACGGCGTAAAAACAAACAAACTGTGTATTCTCTCTTCTGTTTACAATTTTGTAAAATGTCAGGTAAGGTATACGTACTAGGTTCCATATCCATTGTAAAGCTACGAAAGTGGAAAATCTATGAAATGTAAAAGTTTATAAATTTTGTAATATTAACATTTTGATTTGACGTTTACAATAACAACTATTTGATATAGTAAATTTTAATAGGCACATTTAATAACAATGTGAATATCCGAAATATAGTTTAGTTCTAATATCCGTAAGAGATCTACGTAAGCTATATTTTTGTTTGTCAATTCCTAAGATAAAAATGAGTATAATCTTGCTCTTGGTTTCACAGAGTCAACACTTTTTTATTTTTATTTTTTTCATGCTCGTGATCAAGGCCATATTGGTCGAGACTTTTAAGTTTGGTTGTTGCTTTTTTACGATTTTGTATTTGGTGTTATTTGGCTTGCGTATTTTGTACATTTAAGTCGTTGTATGCCCCTTTTGACAGCTCACCATTTCCATTTATTTTCCGTGTTTTCTATTGTCGTATGAGCTGGTTCGCAACATATTTAGTTTTTTTATGATCTTTATCGTTGGATAAGAATAGATTAGGGACGAGATCAAAAGTTCAGTGTTGGATAAACAACTTAATTCACATAGTTTTTTTCACTGACCCCCCCCCCCCCCCCACCCCCTTCTTAACTTAATTTGGGAAAATTTGATTGCCCAATATGGGCATATGCTTTGAGTGTATACTTTTTGTATCATGGGTCCTGTTTTTCCTCAACAATGTATGTTTGTTCGGTATATTGACTTGGACATCACTTGAATCCGTATTTTTCAATCCGAAAATCGATGTCGGATAACAAAACTTGCAGCGATTTTTACCCCCACCTCCAAACTATTTAAATTAAGTTTTTTTTATCCTACATTGAACTTTTGATCTCGTCCCTTATTCCGATGCTTAATGCGTCACTTATGTCATGTTACATAAAACACACGTGGAGTTGGAAAACATCAGACAAGCTATACGACCTGCTTATCTCTCTTCTGCATAACAATTTATAATATTTTCGGAACAAAATTTCTCAACACTACTGGTATGTATC
Organism: Mytilisepta virgata; assembly: GCA_028015205.1. Lineage (NCBI taxonomy): Eukaryota > Metazoa > Mollusca > Bivalvia > Mytilida > Mytilidae > Mytilisepta > Mytilisepta virgata. The sequence continues at coordinate 7,134,126 of CM051516.1, forward strand.
TAAATGGGACCATACCCCCGCATCAAACTGCCGGGGACTATTTCATCGAATCACATTTCCCAAATCTTGTAATTACTCAGCAATTGCAAATATTTAACTATAACCAAATATAAACATAAACATCAAATTCAAAAAGATATCCACATTTTCTAGTCTGATTACCTCCCGCGTTGTATCTCTGCTACAAAACACAAAACAGTCCTCTAATAAACTGCGGTTTTAATACATGTATCTAAAAAGGAGCAACACAGACAAGGTCCAGAGTCACATTCAATAAATGAGCAAGGGCTCAAGACATTTGCGCAAATTTTGAAAAAGTCCACCTATCTTTTGCGCCATGGGGTGATACACCATCGTTGTGCCAAACATAAAATTATAGTTTCAAGGTAATATTTACCTTTCGGGTAAGTTATTAAAAAAATAAAAAAATAACATATAATTGATACAATCATTATATGAAATAGTCATATGCAAACTTGAAAAAATGTAAGAGAGATTTATATAAGCATAAAAATTCTGTTGACCCCTGGATACAAGTAAGCGAGTTTAAAATTTAAAGTGATCATATTTTCAGTGTGTCAAGATGGACATTAAAATATCAGAGACAAATTCATGTAGAGGAAAAAACTCTATTATATTCGATGACCACACCTATAGACTTTCCCATGTGCTAAAGAACGGTGACATATCATACAGATGCACCAAAAAGTGCTCAAAGGCTAGAATTACATGAGCACAACTATAATATAAATATTCAAAAAAGATTGAATCTCATCAGCAGCTGAGTACATAATACGTGTAAGAATCAGCAGCTGATTACATAATACGTGTAAGAATCAGCCGCTGAGTGAATAATACGAGTAAGAATCAGCAGCTGATTACATAATACGAGTAAGAATCAGCAGCTGATTACATAATACGAGTAAGAATCAGCAGTTGATTACATAATACGAGTAAGAATCAGCAGCTGATTACATAATACGAGTAAGAATCAGCAGCTGAGTACATAATACGAGTAAGAAACAGCCGCTGAGTACATAATACGAGTAAGAATCAGCAGCTGATTACATAATACGTGTAAGAATCATCCGCTGAGTATATAATACGAGTAAGGAATGAGCAGCTGATTACATAATACGTGTAAGAATCAGCCGCTGAGTACATAATACGAGTAAGAATCAACGGCTGAGTACATAATACGAGTAAGAATCAGCCGCTGAGTACATAATACGAGTAAGAATCAGCAGCTGAGGATGTGATCTTGGATCCTAACATTTTTTACCGGCATCCATGACTTAAGCAGCAGGATACATTTATACATATACGTCTGAAACTAACCAAACACGGTTAAAATCAGAATTTAAATTATTACCGTCAAAAATGTTGTCGTCTAACACCGATGAGACACTATGGCACTTATTCTTTTTTTAGATTCTTTATGTGGGATGATAATGTTTTATTATTATACAGTCACATTAAATACAGAACATTGTACAGGCTTTTTAATTGACGTTTTTCATTAAGCCAAGCGTGAACTTCATTAATTTTAAAAAACAAAATAGGAGTTGAAGCTATATGTTTAGCATTGATAAGCAGTTGACCATTAAAAGATACTTATCTTAACAAAGTATGTTTCAAATTTTAACAAGATATATTGAGCACATCGAAGTCGACACGTGTTTTAATTTACCCGAAAATTGCTAATTTTGTGATTTTTCGTGCATATTTGTTTTCTTTTTTATGGACAAGGCGACTTAACTCCAGAACAAAATCTGACTTAAATAAGGTAACAGTATAGAGGAAGCAGGACAACTCACCCCAATGTAAACTCGCTTCCCGCCTACTCGAACTCCTTTTCGACCAACTCGCCCAACTTTCGAGACTCACCCCCCCTCCCCCCCCCATAAATTTTATATCAAACTCGCCCCATCGGAGTTTCGTCAACCAGCCCCCATTAGAAAATAATAGAATTTGTATTGAAAACTACCTACTGCCAACTCGTCCCCATTAGAGATTGATCAAACTGCCCCCTTTTGAAATTGGACAAGACTATAGACGACATCTCATAAACTCTTAAATATATTTAAACAGGGATCATATAATACTAACTTCATATACAGTTCCTGATTTAAAATATAATGATAAAGAATAAAACGGTTTTAACAGTTTTATCATGTTTATTGCTAGATCTCAATATGATACATATAAAAAGAGGTCGACGCCTCATAATGCAGAACGCTGAGGGAACTTGCTTCAGACTGCTACCGCTGCATGGAAAACATTTGCACAAACGAGTCTCCGACAACTTTAAATGTGCCATCTAGGTACCATCTCTTGGCTGTTGACAGGACATTCATTATTAATTGTGTTCGAGTTGTTATCACCGATTAGAGAATAATTTTAACCTAATAATTTTTTACATAATTCCGGGAAAGAGGGGCGAGTTGACCAATCTCAAAATAAACTTTATACATTGACATATCCAACTATAGAACTCATCACGTGACTTTTGGTGACGTCACACATCACCTATACTATGCCCAATTAAATTGTATAGAAATGCACTGGGGCGATCAGGAATTGAGAAAATAAACTACTTTTAGTTCGTGATTAAAAAAATTTGGAGCTATATAGTACTTTCTCATATATTTAGAAATACATTCATGCTATTTGGAAAAGTTTAAATTTTGGTCTTATCCCTTCCAAATGCTTTTGAAAATTTGTCTTATTTTCACGTTAAGTCCATATTGTTAAATCATCTAACTCTGATAAATTGGCTTCTTTGTCGTTTTTAAACATAAAATTGCGATTTAACCAAAACCGTTGGAAAAATTTTGGTGCTATGTACTAATTAATACATTCATAACTTTTCGAAATATCGTAATTGCAATAGTTTAAATTTTGATTATACCCCTTCCAAATTGATTTGAAAATTAGCTATTTTGATATGTGTTATTTTTTACTATTATTATTCAAGATGGCGCCAATCCCAATCAGCTTCTACCTTGTCATAACAAAAAAAATATATATACGAGTAAATAGAATTAATCATATAATATGTCAAATGTTTAATATATAAATACCAAAAAGATAAATTATTAATTTAAATTAAATTAAAATGATGCTTATCTGACATTTGAAATTATATTTCATCTCTGCATTCTTTGTGATCCCCCCTTACACATACACACCTCTTTATTAAAATAGTGCATTAATTAGAAAAAAAATGTAGCGTTAAAAATGAAATCACGCTGTTTTTTGGTCAGCAAACAGTTTACCTGTAACATACAATGCACCTGTGTACCTTAATTGGCTTGGAACAATAAACATCCGGACAGTCAAGGTACAATATACATGTCAAATTGTTAATTGGTTATAATTACCTGAAACACACAGCATGTTAATTGCGCAGAACAAATTTCTTTACATGTAAATTTACTTCAGATAAAACTGAAATAAATTTTACCCCCCAAAAAAATTCGCTTTTCTCGTGGCTTAAAAATTAAAAAAAAAAAAAAAAAAACTTGCACTATAACTCTTTAATTGGTGTAATTATGTACTTTTGACAAATTGTAGAAATTGGTGATAAATGTCATATTATTAATTATTGTCAAACTTTCATATATTGGAATTATAATCCATGTGAAATGTTACTACATATTTCAAATAAAAAAGTTTTTTAAAGTGAAGACGAGGAGTACGTGCCATAATCAATACAGAGCTATTGTACGATGAATGCCTGGCATGAACGGGACCAGTACAGTCACGATATTGGGTAACCAAATAATAAGTCTAAACAGAGTTACCTAACTTAATAATGGCCGATATAGTTGACTATGAGCGGGCGGATACAACATATTTCACAAAAAGAACACTTCATTTCAGTTAAACTCTAACGGGAAAGTGGGGAGAGTTGACCAATCTCAGATTGGGACGAGTTTGTAATTGCAAATTCGTACATTTTTGAAGGGTTGACCAAACTCAGATAAGGCTAAATGGGGCGAGTTGTCTCTAAAGTGGGTCGACTTTGTTAGAAAGGGGGCGAGTTGGCAGTGAGGCGAGTTGACTTGGATTCGCCTAAGGAAATGTCAGTCTAGTTAGTCCCTTTAGCAACTTCAAACTTTGATTACAGATACAAAGAACTTGGCAATATTTTGTAACCATTTTTCACAATTTTAGTAACGGTGATTTATTTTTTTTAGAATAACAAGTGGTTTCAAAGATAATACAAACAAATACTATTGGATAAGAAATGGTGACTTATCATTTTGAGTAAAATTATATGGTTATATAATTTTGAAAAAATCACTATTACATAGAAAATAATACATGGTAAAATCTGTATGACATGCTGTATCAACCCGAGAAACCAATATCAGCAATATCCCCCCACCCCCCCCCCCCAAAAAAAAAAATACAAAAAAAAGAAATTGAAAAGAAACTGAAAAAGATATGTGATATAGGGTAAGCCATGCGATAAAGGGTATGACGTCATAGACGTCAGATACGGAACAACATCATGGGCTTTACCGTATACTAGTATTCAAAACTCCTGTATTTAGTACCAGATATATGTATGATAAATGTACTTATAAATATGATTATTACTATTTTGTGTGTATCATAAATGTTATTGTTTATTATGCATGCCATAAATTTAAGTATATACTCTGTAACTCATGTCTTAGAGGGCCTCAGGGAAGATTAGTTATTTTAGCTAACTGTGTAACCCTCTTAAAATAATGATTATTACTACAAGAAATTAAAAGATATCAAATTATCGTTTCTGTACTGAATTTCCACCAGATGGACCCATGATAAAGGAAATGTTCAAATTCGGATCTGATCGTAAAAACATTGGGCCATTCGTGTGGGCATCTTAAGCCATCGTATGACGTCCGGTTGAGTTTCTCAGGCTCCGGCAGCAACTTCGTGAGCAGTTGCAAAATCTTTGGCATGCCAAAAAATTCCCGAAAGACCTTGCGAAGGTTCATTTTCGTGTTGAATTCGTGTGTCTATTTTGCCCTTCGTAAGGCCATCGTGAGGGCATCTTGTCATCTTCGTCTTTACTTCGTGTGATCATCGGTGCCATCTGACATTTTTCGCCTCACGGTGACAATACGGAGGAAACAAGAGGCTGCCCGATTGTCATAGGAGGGCAACACGACTACGTGAAGCCCTCGCAATGCCGTTGTGTAGCAATCGTATTGTATTGCGATGACGTCGAGATGGGACTACGGTGTCGGCCAAGACAGCCGAATTTGTGTAGCTCAAGCGTTTCACATGTGTCATGGTAACGTGGAAATATAAAAGGCCAGTCTCAGAGCATCTTCCTCAGTCAGTCCTGAGCATCTCAGCTACAGAGCAGGGGCGTGTGTAACTCCCAAAGCTTCAATCATAATTAATCACAATTCAGTTCCTGCAGAATGCCATTGCCACCGTATGGCCTTCGTGTGTCCTTAGTTGGCATCGTATCGGATTCGGCTGTTGATTGGCTGTTGACTAAGTTCTGGACCATCTTCGCGCGAAATACAAAATTCCATATTCGTATGGCTATCTGGAGTCAATTTCGAGACAGTGTGACGCCTGCATAAGAACAGAAGGACCGTAAAACAGATATGAATAACCTCTTGCATGTATATATGCAACCTGATTTTGTATGTACATGTAAATTCCACAAAGCATGTCTATATAAGTTCATAATTCGGGTCACATGGAAATATCTCGTCCTGAATATGCGAGGGAACGATGAATTATCACGACTCTATGTACTGCAATACATTTTTAAATTGGGACCAATTTTCTAAATCGTGGAAAAAATAGAGCGGCTTTATCAGGGCATTCAAGCTGAGTGTACTAAAACCTGAAAACACAGTGTTGTGCACAAAATCAACACATTCCCGCTTTAGAATTTGTTTATATATAATATTTATTTGGTTGAATCGACCAATGAAAATGACCGTCCATTTCTTATTCATCGTAAACAGTTTTGTCATATTATTGTTTCGAACGCCCTTTCGCTAAGCTGGAGCACATTTAAGTGTATATCGCAAACAGTTTTGTCGTATAATTGTGTCGAACATCCTTTCGCTAACCTGGAGCGCATGTCAGTGCATGTGACCTTAATTTAGCCAATCGCAATTGTGAAATATATATAGTTGACCTATATCAGCTCATCTCACCAGTATTTTCTTATTATAGGATATATAATTATGAATATTTACACTTGAAACAATAAGAAAAATGCTTTCAAGTACTTATTAATAAAGTTTCATTTTTAAGTAGGAAGGCTACATATAGATTCTCCTTCAGGTACGAGTGAGTTATTGAATTTCTCCACCCTAGATAGTTAAATTTTCGTTTTCAACACGCGAGCTTTTGCGAGCCTGTTAAAATCTAAAATTTAACTATCGAGGGTGGAGAATTTCCATAACTCTAGAGTAAATTGAAGGAGATTCTGTTTCTCCTATGATTTTCGACAAAAACCTCAAGAATGTGTCGTTGCTATGTAGTTTGTTTACTTAGACATAATTTCTGAATTTACAATATATGATCCAGATTAAACTATATACTTGTTCCGAAACTTTGCACATATGGTTGCTCTTTTATCTTTTATTGGTTTTTATTAAATAATAAGAATAAATAAAATTAATGGTTTCATCTACGGCATTAACAGATATTTTACATACGAAATGCAGGTTTAACGAAGCTAAGAGTGTATATAAATAAAAAAATCGGGTCTTCTATTTCAAACAGTTATCACGTTGTCATGACGTTGATATTCTGTTTGAATTGACAGAAATAATTTTCTTTTTATGGAGTTATATAATAGATGTCTGTGACGACAAATAGAAAGGATGGTCATTGACGCAATCTCCATATTTTTTTAATTAAGAATTTTTATGTTTTTAAATAGGAACTCTTCACACAGTATAAGCAATTATGGAAAGTATAGACAATGGTGACACATAAAGTCCGTAGAGTTTAGGCAACGGTGATAAATGCGGTCCAAACAGTATAGGCAATGTTGACAGATGTGGTGCATACAGTATAGGCAATTATGATAAATGTGATCCATACAGTACAGGCAATGGTAACAACATAAAGAAAAGACAATGGTGATAAATGTGGTTTATACAGTATATGTAATGTTGATATACAGTATAGGCAGTGGTGATAAATATGGTCCATTCATTATAGGCAATGGTGACACATATAGTCCTTACAGTATAGAAAATGATGATAAAATGTGGTCCATACAGTATAGGCAATGGTGACAGATAGGGTCCTTACAGTATAGGTAATGGTGATAAATGTGGCCCATACAGTATAGGTAATGGTGATAAATGTGGTCCATACAGTATAGGCAATGTTGATAACTGTGGTCCATACATTCTAGGCAATGGTAATAAATATGGTCCATACAGTATAGGTAATGGTGATAAATGTGGTCCAAACAGTATAGGCAATGATGATAACTGTGTTCCATACATTCTAGGCAATGGTAATAAATGTGGTCCATACAGTATAGGCAATGATGACAGATATAGTACTTACAGTATATTCAATTTAACAGGTGTGGTCCATATTGTATAGGCAATGGTGACAGATGTGGGCCATACTGTATAGGCAATGGTGACAGATGTGGTCCATGCAGTATAGGCAATGGTGACAGATGTGGGTAATACGTTATAGGCAGTGGTATGAAATGTGGTCCATATGGTAAGACAATGGTGACAGTTATATTCGTGTTTGAATTCGAGCGGAAAAATATGGTGACAACATACGTCGTAAGTTCACCGGCGCCTGTGTTCTGCTTGCGCATCATTAGGACCTTAGTCGTTCTTTGATTCAATATACTTTAGACATCTTTGCAAAAGCATTATCGAGGATGTCTTGGGAATATTTTCTCCTTGATTTGGACTTTTCAATCCTATCTTAATTTGAAAAGAAAATGAATATATGCATGAAATTAAATACCTACACTTTTCATGTTAAAAGAGAGATAAGTCAGATAAGAATTATTATGTATCAAATAGAAGAAATTAGAATATATCAAATTTGGTGCGTACGATTATCGTTTATGTACTGAATTTTCTAGGGTTTGCATATAATTCAAATGTCCTAAAAACAAATATTAAACCTTTAATAACAGAAGGACCGTAAAACAGATATGAATAACCTTTATCATGTATATATGCAACCTGATTTTGTATGTACATGTATGGAAATTCCACAAAGCATTTCAATATAAGTTCATAATCCGGGTCACTTGAAAATATCTCGTTCTGAATATGCGGGGGGAATGCTGAATTATCACGACTGTGTACTGCAATACAGTACGTTTTAAATTGGGACCAATTTACAAAATCGGAAAAAAGATAGAGCGGCTTTATTAGGCCATTATTTGAGGTCGAATGGTTGAATCGACCAATGAAAATGACCGTTCCTTTTCTTATTCATCGCAAACAGTTTTGTCATATTATTGTATCGAACATTGAGCGCATTTATGTGTATTGCAGCTTGATACCGAAGTCAGTGATACCGAGCTCGAGGCTGACCTTAATTTAGCCAATCGCAATTGTGAAATATATATAGCTGACCATTATTTTCTTATTATAGGACATATAAATATACTGGTTTTGTTTTGCTTTTGTTTCTTTTTGAAAAAAATGAAAACACGGAAAAATATGCAAATACACATATTTCCGATATTCGGCAATGAGACAACATTTTAGATTGGCCATAGTAAAGATTGTCTGACACCTATTTATTCATAAAAGATGAAGCAGCATTTCTTATTAAGAAGATTCTTATTATAAGTTTACATGGAAGCAGCATTTCTTATTAAGAAAATTCTTATTACAAGTATACATTTATATTCTATAACACATACTACCCCCCCCCCCCCCCCCCCCCCCACCTTGTTTTGACAAGTAGATTTCCGTATCATGTCAAGTCTACTGTATTTGCCTGAAAATGAAAACTGTTGAAGTAGACAACAAAAAGGATAACAGATAATGTCAAAAATAACCCACCAATCAATACAACAGAACAAAAATAACCCACCAATCAATACGACAGAAAAAAATAACGTAAAAGAGACCTTATATCTGATTTTGGATTGGAAAAATATTTAATAAAAGAATCCAGTTTCAAAAATAGACAAATTTTTACTAAATTCAGAGTCAGTGACCATTCTTTAAATATAGAAGTAGGAAGACACAAAAATATTTTAATGGAAAACCGGCTGTGTACTGTGTGTAAAGAAATTGAGGATGAGTATCATTTTTTCTTAATTTGTAACACTAATAAAAAGCAAAGGCAAACTATGTTCCAACATCTTCAACTTAATTTGAATATAGATTTTAATAACAAACTGGAACATATTAGTCAAATTTTAAACCCTAAATTAGAACTTTTACCTTATGTTTGCTACTTTATAAAGCAGTCATTGGCACTACGAAAATAGGGTCCACATTGGTCAGAGTTCATATTATAATTATAAAGATTTTTTTTTTATTGTAAGTTGTTTGTTGTATTCATGTTGTGTTAATGTCTATTGTGATGTATATATATTGAAGTGTTATTGTATTGTTTTGCGTTGACCCATATGGGTGTATTTTATGCAAATAAAGTTATATTATAAACAAAAGTTGATTTTTTCGGGATAGTCTGACTTGGTACAAACACTGAGTTGTGGTGGGGTTTAACGGGTCTTGTGGGTACTAAAACCTCCCTCTTATCTATCCTGACCATTTTGTGCATAAAACACACTATAAAAGATTAAAAAAAATTTGTAAGTAGCTCAGATTCTACAGCTGGAGATCAAATTCACCCATATTTGCAATTCTTTTATGGGAAATGCAGGTATAATTTTGTTTTGTCGTTGATGGAACAAATTAATAAATTAATACTAAGTAAATAATGATTGATTATTAAAATGAGGAAAAATTTGATAATAGTAGTCAGATTCATATGGCTGATAATTAATTAATTAATAATTTAAAAAACAATGAGATCGATGCATCACGTAATGTCATCTTTTCCAATAGGTTATTCAGTCTATATATAATTTATAGTTTTTTCTTTAGCTGCAGCAAACTCACGGTCAGTGTCATTCAGTGCGGAGTTGATGCTAACGTCATGAAGCTGGTATTGTGAGATACATCAGCAAAAGAAATACAAAGGCAGAATGAATGGTTTTGTAAGGATGGGTCCACAGCCTACTCTTTATTGGAATTTTCCATCATGTTAAACTGTATTTACCTTTTAAAGATATTCTTAATGTAGGCTTAATGCTATCATTGCTTATGAAAACGAAACGTGGGTTCTATCATTTGTTGTTCTCATGTATGGTACCTAGCAGAACTTTGTACAAAACATTCTGTTTGCCCAGCCCTATAACAAACTGGAACACAGTTTATTGTGTAGAGCTGTTTTGCGTTAAATTTATATTTTTATTTCAATTCAAGGAATATTTTTTTCTATTTGTGTTGTTGCGACAGACACAGAGCAGATATAATCTTAAGTAATAAGAGATACTCCTTGCAATTCGTGCACTCCCGGCACGATACGATTCATTGTTTAAATTTTCTATCCATAAATGGTACGTATCGGGTACATGTAAGGTGTCTTGAGTTTATAACTCTTAGGTCTTAATTCCCCAACCTTTTTTGCATCAAGACACGCTAATCCTTCTGGAACGTATGGTATCGCTACCATTTTTTAAACTATCATCTAGTTTGAAATGTGTGTTGTTCGGTTTCATTTTTTTCGAATCTTTTGATTTCTGAAGTTAAATCTATTAATCCCAATGCATCTTTTCTCTCTCTTACTTCAATTTGTAGTTTCGATTTTTCTCTGGATCCTTTTGTTTTAATTTTCTACCGTCAACCTGTTTTTTTTTTGTTTTCTGTCGCTAATATTCTCCTTAAGTTATTACTATTAGCACGAGGCTTTCAGAACAATAAAACCACTGTGATGGTATGAAATTTGCAAATGATAAAAGTCAGTGAGCTGTCAAACCGGCTAAGATAAAAAACAAAAAAAAAACAAACAAAAAAACAAACAAGCAAACATAAAAAAATGCCAAGACAAGAATAAAAATCAAACGATAACACAGTAAAAGCCTTATAGTATAACTAATCGCTGAATTAACATATTTACATTACACCCCAGTTCTATTGTTATACGTCATGGTTTCTATATCTAAAACAAGTGTAAACTGAATAGATCTATTGTTACGAATAATGGATTTTGATAACAGGATGTGACGAGCAGGATTTCTGGAAACCAGAGCTTCTACATCCCGAAAGCACAGTCCATTGTTATTCATAACAATAGATTTTTTTTTCAATAGCATGAAAGAAGTGATTACTAAGTGTTCACTACAAATTGTCTCAAGACATATTTAAAAAAAACATATTTCAGGAAATCCCATTAGTGAAAAAAATATTTAGCATCCATTTTGAATATAAAAAAAATATTCATTTAAATATACTGATGTTTATTACTGAGATCTGTTTATTTAGATTCATTTTTTTTAAATATTAAAGTACAAAGGGAACGGCTGTCAATTTTCTATAAAATGTTCATTAAGTTTAGAATTCAAATAACAGAATGGTATGTAGAAGCGAATCCAGCCATTTTTGAAAGGGGTGTTCCAACATGAAAGTCATTACTAAAAAGGGCGAACTAAAAAACAATATCTACCCAAAAAGGGTGGTTCCTACATATGTAAGGGAGCAATCATTTGATTTTTATTGGGGGGAGGGACATAGAAATAATCTTAAGTCCTGCCTTTTTTTCAGCAAAGTGTCGAGACTGCCTTGTTTTTACTACCTGGTGTTGTCCTGCATTGTTTTCTGGGTTCATGCCTTTTTTCTGAGGAGTTTTGGTCCTGCCTTTTTTTGACCAAATTTTGCATCCTGCCTTTTTTTCAAATTCCTACCATGCCCTCCCCCCCAAAAAAAAAACAAAAAAAAAACAAATCAAATGGTTGCTCCCTTATCTGTATTTTGTATGTTAAACGTGTCCGGCAGTCGGGGTTTCTAATCCAGACACAAATATCCCTCAGTATGTTCGAATATGAAAGTTTGTTTAATGTCGGTGGAGGGTGGGGGGGGGGGGGGGGGGGGGGGGGGTTGATAAAACATGTAAAATAAATTTATGATTACCTTCATTAGACTGATAAGTACTTTGGGTTATAAATATTGCGTTATCTTCAGCCTGTTTTACCAAATCCAACGCCTGACTCAAAATGTCGTCCGTCTCATACCGGTCCATATTGACAACTGCATACAAGGAGCGTGATGTATTTTTTTTAAGAATGCACGATACGACCAACCTTGGCCTATGTAAAAGCTACTGTCCATGTTAGCACATGCATTTAACGGGAATATGCGACATTTGTAAAATCTACTCAGTTGTCAAAGTTTGAATAAAGATTGTCAAAGTAAAGTTACTAGTGGGGTTTCATCTAAAAAAAAAATTCTTTTTTTTTTTATTAATCATGAGGATGTCAGTAAAAATACTATCTGTTCTTTTTCGTTTAATACGCAATGTAAACAAATATATGGTTTAGCATAGGGTGTAAGGGACGAGATCAAAAGTTCAATGTAGGATAAAAAACTTAATTCAAGTAGTTTGGGGATGGGGGGTAATAATGGTTGCAAGTTTTGTTATCCGACATCGATTTTCGGATTTAAAAATACGGATTCAAGTGATGTCCAAGTCAATATACAGAACAAACATACATTGTTGAGGAAAAACATGCCCCATGATACAAAAGTATACTCTCAAAACATATACCAATATTTGTCAATCAATTTTTCCCAAATTAAGTTAAGAGGGGGGGGGGGGGGGCGGGATCAGTGAAAAAACTATGTGAATTAAGTTTTTTATCCTACATTGAACTTTTGATCTCGTCCCTAAGTTAGTTATACACTTCGGGATACGGCGTGTCTGGATAAGAAACGCCTCCGGCCTCCGGCCGTCGTGGTTTCTTATCCAGACACACTTATCCCTCAGTGTTTAACTAGTACAGAAATAAACAACGCAGCGCACGAGTTATTTACAGCTGTAGTTCGGTCCCAAGTTGTTAATTTCTCTCTTTTGTGCAATTGTGATGTCATTTCCTAGAGTGAAATACCGGCTGTTATTAACTAATGTGTTGAAATACAATGACAACTGTCCAGTTAATACAAAACCGGAACTGGTCGTTAATACAGGTCCAATACGCAGGATTTTCTATATTAATGACTAGTTCCGGTTTTTCTGTATATAACCTGTATTAATGACCCGTTTCAGACACATGGGATTGTATTAAATAGAAAATTTATAATGTATTTGAAGTCATTGGTTAATAAAAGTACTGTAATTTTAAGTCATTAGTTAATAAAGGTATCATAAAATGGGTATTTTTATATAAAGCCTGTATTATGTCCTCGTACAATTGTATTGGGTCTCGATCAACTGTATAGGCCCGCGGCGTTGCCTCGGACCCATACAGTTGACCTCGACCCAATACGACTGACTCGGACATAGTACAGGCTTGATATGAAAATACCCATTTAATAACACTATATTATTATTCCAGATTTTCTTTCACTCGGATACTACGGTAAATCATTGTAACAATGCAATAAATATTTTTCTTCAGTTTTTATACGGCCGTCGTAGACGGGACGTTTTATGGTATACCAATGTCTGTCCGTCCGTCAACACTTCGTACAGTAACTCAAATTTGCTTCAATCAATTCTCATGACATTGTAACACAACATTAGAGTTGACGGAAGAAGAAAGCTCCCTTTCGGTTTTGACGATTTTCAGTTTTGTCATTCTGTAGTTATGGGACTTAGATTGTCCACCAAAAAGCAATTTTCACGTGTCGCGCAATAACTCGTGTATGCATTAACCGATTTTCTTCAAACTTTAACACCTTATTACAAATAATGGTCTGAGGGTCTGTATACTTTTTGACGATTTTAATTTTTTTCGTTCCAGAGTTATGGGACTTAGATTGTCCAAATCAGAAGCAATTTTTTTACAAGTATACAATTTCCTGTGTACACAAGGATGATATTTAGTTTGTTGTTACAGTGTTATAATTTATATATGTTAAACCATTAAAAAAGTAACATGACACTTAATTTGCTAAAAAAAAATCAGTATTTTCCTACGGGCGTATCATGCGCATAAGGCGCGACAGTTTATTAGTAGTTTGAATAGGATTTTACCAGGTGCAACTTTTACATGTTGTACTATGTTGACTAAGTATACAGACATTCGACCTCTTTAATATATCACGTTTTAGTTTGTTACATGGAATCCCAAACTAATGCGAATCTTTCAATAAACTTTACCAGGTTTGATACATTGCATGCACTCGTGTTCTAGGAGACATGTCTCGGCGGTATTGGACAAGACCACAGAATGTAAAAACAATAAAACAAACCATTCAGAAATTATGTAAATTAGGTATGCTGATTATCATAGATTTTAAAATTCAAAACAATAATTTAAAAGTGAAAAGGGTTTAATAATCGGGGTATGAAAATATAAGAATATGGGATAAAAACCCAAAAGGTTCGCAAACGCGGGAAAAGGTTAATTACACCTCGAAACTTCATTACTATGTTTTTCAAAGTTCATTATAATGTGTTGTGGAATTGTTTAAGTTATATACGCCCTGTATGATTTGTAGTGATTATTGTTTAGACAATAAATATCAGTTTAATGTTTTCTGATACACATTTTGCGTCAACAGGAAAAAAAAAAGGTTTGGCTTATTGATTTTTGAAATATAACATCAAAGGCTGAGTCAGTTAACAAATATGAAATATCAGTAATACATTCGTTGATGTTTTCTCAATTTGATGAGGATATGTACATTATTATCATAATTAAAATCGATCGCTTGTTACAGTTCGTCGTTTCTTTTGTCTTCTCCCTTTTTTCCTCTGCCGTCTGACCATAAACTTTTCATTGACAAATTGATATCAGTGACAGATCCAGAGGCGGGCGAAGAGGTCGTAACCCCCCCCCCCCTTTGATCGCCAAATAATTTTGTTTTTATTGATATACATGATTTTGTAACATCTTGACCAATTTGAATACTACTGCTAAAGGATGGATGGCTGGGTAGGCTCGGTAATTTAGCGTTCTGTAGCGGTCATTAGCTTAATCTTTTTCGAACACTACAAAAGGGGTCTTTAGCGTGCAGGGAATATGACATTCTCCAGACACGTTACCCACTATTGTCCATGGCCAAGCTTTCCATATCATCACCTGAACCCCCCCCCCCCCCCCCCTATTTGCCACCTTGGAACGCGCCAGGCAGCTCTGTTGGTTGAGCTCCCGTGATCAATCACAGGTGCCTATAGCCGGCATCGAAATTGATAGATTACCTGACATCCCTTAATGATATTGACTCTCTTGTGAAAGTGCGTGGATAATAAGTTATTTGATTTGTAATGTATTTCCTGTCATTCACCTACAGTCAGGGCCATTACTATTTTCCGAGAACCACTTTAAAGAAAATGCGCTCGACTATAAAGTTACATTTATTATCCTTATGGAAAATTTGTGTTACGACAGTACTTGCTCACAAAACACTAAAGTCAGCCCATGCACGTATATAATCAGTCTTTCCAGCTTTATATACAGTTTTGTTCAGTAGTTTATATTCATACGTAAAAAACGTTCTTTGCTATCATTATGTCATTTGTTGTTCTTGTAGATTTATTTTGTATTTTCTTGGCCCACATACTTGTCCTTTTGCACACATCTTAGTTATAATTCCCATTTTGTAAAATAAAAATTTGAAAATGTATTTATAACCAGATACATTTTGATTTTTTAATGTTATAATGGGAAATATAATACATATATTAAGTACATTTATAACTATCTTTTAACTGTCATTTCCACACAAAAATATCTAAATCTCGAATAAAAACCCAGTTTATCTGAGCTTTAGTAACACGGATTTGAACACAATGAATGGAGGTATTCTTTGGAATCTCAATGTCTATATTGCCATTTGTGAATATTCCTACTGCTTTAAAGTCTATGCAATCTTTTGTATTATGGGTAGAACTTGTTTCCAAAACGGCGTGGAGAAACTTATCTTTCGGATATATTTTTACCCCACTACTTACAACAATCCTTTTGATAAGTTGTGGTTTTTCAAATATAATTCTGAAATAGTCATTTATTTGTGGAGGACCAGCTGACCAAAACTGTCCAAAACGAGAATTATATGCCCTTTCGGGAGGAAATGCTGGATTAACTTTAAGACTAGTTTGTAATATTGCAGATGGATTGTCTCCCCTGCTCTTTGAAAGATCTCCAATGAAATCTGTGTCTTTAAGACGTTGAAATGTACCATATAATGACGATTTAATTCCCATGTGTTGAAACAGTGTAGGTTTTCGTATCAAACGTGTATCTTGAAACATTTGAGGGTTAAAATTCAAATACGTAACATCAGCAGGTTGCTCTTGATAGAATAACGTTACCATCTTAGCTAAAATTTCTAAATCGTGCGTGTGATATAGTTTTGCAATCATTCCAAGCACAGAGAATTCAAGACAGGTCCATTGATGTTTTTGTCCGTTTATATAATCCTTTATTGCCTTTATGTAGTCTGGTACTGTAAGGACATCATCTTCTATGTGTAAATAATATTCTGACAAGTTTGATTTAGCAACATACAACCATAAAATAGCAAAATCTATATTTTGTTTTGCTTTCCATTTAGCAGCTAATGGTGAATACCAAATATGGTAGTGTGTAAGATTTTCAAGTTTTGGATACAGCCACTGAAACGTTTGAAGTAACTGTATAGTTCCAGAACGCACGGCACTTGTGTACTTGTGTCTTATTGTAGTTGTCACATTTTCTCTCCATTTTTCATCCAAATCGGCCAACAAGATAATAATATAAATCTCATCCAATTCTTTCCTGTCTGCATTCTTTAAGAGGAAATTTAGTGTGTTATACAGATAAACGGTCGAATTAGGTCTTTGTGCAGTAACCATACCGATTGTTAAATATCCTAAATAAAATAATAAGTATGTTAAATGCCAATTATCTGTTTTGAAATGTGGCCTTGTTACACTAGTTTAGCTGAAACTTTACAAATTTAAATTGACTGTAAGCAAATTTGTCAAAAGAATGAAATATGGAATCCTTACAATATTAGAGCTCACCACAGTGTCACCACAAATTAACCAGGTATACAAGATACAGCTTCAAATAATTATTGTGAAAAATGGGGGAAGTTATCTTTAAATTTAAACACACTATAGTTTCAAACTTACTCTTTTGTGACAACGAAAGATCCCCTATTCGCAACAATTTTTGGTACCAAGAAGGAATGACATCATCGATCCTGAATTGCGGATATATTTCTAAGTTCTACAAAGGAAACATTCCACTACAGTGAGTAAGTGCTTTTCCATCTGAGATGAGTATGTAGGTTTAAAGTTAAGTAAAGGTAGATATCAATCAGAATTAAGGAGCAAAATTGGTATTTCAGCAATGTCACAAGTCATTTGTGGTATAAATGAACCCATTCCATAATAACAGGCTTGTGTTGGCACGTAAGCAATAACTATTACCGTAAAAGGCATGTTGTGTAGTGCGCTTTTTACTATCCACGCTTTCGTCAAGATTTGGTTACCCACCTGTGAAGTATTTTACTACGAGAAGAAAATGGTAAACAGCACGTGCTATAAGTTGCGAGAAACAAATTATTTTAGTCTGACCACGAAATACGACATAAAGCGTGCTCAATTTAAACGCTTTTTGTGCAAATTATATTTAGAAATGTTTGAAATTTAAATATATGATGAAAAAATGATAGATGTATGTTTATGGTTAAAGTTAGAAGTTTGAATGTAAACTGAAAAGATTTCTGGAATATAAGAACAGAAATATGAATAAATGTCTTGTTTGGCTGAGTGTGAAATTTGTTTCCCATACTTTGTACAAGGAATAGAAATAATAAATGAAATACTTTTTGGAAATGGTTAGAAATTTTTGTTCCGTGTCAAATATTTCTCTTGATGCCTTCTGTGCCCCTATATATTCATTGATGACATAAATTATATATTTTCTGACAATAACTAGGTATTATCTATAAATTGTTATGCGTTACTATATTGTTTCATTACCAGAATTTACGAAATAGAGATTATAATGCAAAGAAGTTTTATAAAGAAATTCGCCTCGGCCATTGGGTAATTGTGAAAATATTAATTTTACGATAAATACAAGTGGTAAAAATGAGCCACAAAAGGTATTGGAAAATGGTTTTCCGCGAATTTCTAAATTCCAAACTTGGAAACAATACCACCATGACCACTGTTTTCATACCTTGTATATTTTGTTGAGTTTTAGAATAAAAATGAAGATTGTTACAATGAAAGGATATGGGGTGAATTGCAATGAAATAACAAGCCTGCATGAGACTTTTCCTGAAATGTTGCCACACTACGTGTATGAAAATATATCAAGCTCTTTGTGGCCATGTACTATGAAGTCGAGAAGAAATTAAACTGAAACTAGAAAAAGTCTAATCACTTTTTAAATAACACTGACAAAGAATGAACAAAAGTTTTAAGAAATTATAATCATAAGCCAATTTTACTAGTCTTTATAGGAAAATCTAAATGGAAAGGACACCTGAATATGAATATATTCCTTCTTTCATGTCATTCAATGTTTTATTGATAGATTAAGAAACACTACATATATTTATTGTAAAATTTTTCACATTATAAAAAAACTAAATATTACAAATAAAGAGAAACTATAATTCGCACTGATAAGTAATTGAAAAAAAATAAATGTGGGGAATATTAGATTGATTATATTGTCAAGATTTCTGTGCATCTCTTCTTTGGTGGCAGTGGTGTTGACATTCTTTGGGCAGGGCTGACTGGAGTCTGTACAAGACACATCTGATGCGGATACATTTGGCCTGAAACAAACACTTATAACAATGTACTGAAACATTTTAAAATTCGGATTCGATTGTGTAATTTATATAATATGACGTTCGGAAATTCATAAGACCTTTTCCCCTTTGTTTCGGAATGTACAATATAGTCTGTACTCCATTTAGAAAGCATTTTTATGTGTAGAAATTCAGTAATTTACAGCCCATTTTCGGAAGTAAAACACAACTTTTATCAACAATTTTAAATAAAACGTATCACGGACGTCGATGCATTTTACCATTAAATAAAAGGAGATTCTTGCTTGTTTTTTTACTAAGCCTAAACTGGAGACTTTTGTTTGAAGATCAAGACGAAATTTGCTCCAAATATTATAGTCGAATTTGCAAAGTAAATTTGTACACGAAATTAGTAATTTTCTAAAAATCACATACCAGCTGCTACTACCACTGATTTTAGATTAATTTTCGAAAATGGCTTAAAGAAAAATAAAGGTTAAAAGGCAATCATTTAGTTTACCTCTTATGATGAGGTGAACAGACCAAAGCATCTTTTCGGAAATTAATACTATTTTTCTCAACTAAAGTATTTTCAACAGAAAGCTTCTATCTGATGCCATAAATATACCACTAGTTTGTACACAAAACAATAAAGGGAGCAATAATGTTAGGGAGATGGGGGACAGCAGTGGTATTGGACTTGACATTTTCTTTCATAGCAATAAAAAGCTGGATATTTTAAAACAACAGTCATTAGTGTCACTCAGTTTCTCAACTTTCATTTCACAATTTAGAGCCTGGGTTATTTTTTTTTTATTCCTTACTTAAGTACCCCCCCCCCCCCCCCCCCCCCACTTCTAAAAGTTTCTTAACTGCTTACCAGAGGAGATTAAGATGACATTCTAGGTAATCTGACTTTACTAAGGTCTTTTGACCTCAAGGTCAAAGATGAGTTAAAACAATATTATTTTATAAACGATAATACCTTGCAAAGACTCCGGGGTACCATACATCATCATCGTTGGTATAGGGTGCCCAGAAGGTGATGGTAGCCGTATGCTGGAATCTGTTGTCGCTTGAAAGACAGAGGAAATTTGACTTTGGGCGATGTTTGAATCTCGAGCCTTGGTAGAAGAAAACGTTATTGGAAATAAGTTATTTTCCTCCAAGTGTTTGCGGGCGCTGTTTATGTACTGTAAATTACTCTGATGTGGTATATTTTTGTCAAATCTGTCAATAATGTTTGTACAGGATTTGCAGCCTCTTCAATATTATCTGGAATAAGTCCATGAAAATGTTTTTATAGCTTAGCCAGGTCAGTATTTACCAGACCAGATTTCGGAACGTATGTTCCGTCTCCTGCTTTAACCAACTACTTTTGCTTATTTCTGTTTATATTAGATATCCCCGAAGCTTCTGTGGAAAACTTTTTCTCACACTTTGTTTAGAGATGGATTCAGTACATCTCCACCAGTTTGTCCATGTGCTCTTTTGCACTTTCGACCTGCACCCCTACTTGTTCAATTTCCTCCAAACTTTCCAAAGAATACTCTAATGGGGACTTGTATGTGAAGACATCTAAAAAGTCTTTCTGCGACGGTTCATGAGTATGCTCATATGTATCAAAATTCAGTTCTCTTCTAGAAGTGCTCGGTTGTCATCTGTATTTTCCATAATATTCATAGTGGACTTTCAGGTCTACTTCATTTATAGCTGGCACTGACTTTGATAAAGCCATCTTCCTGACCTGAATATCAGTTGAAAGAGGAGTCCGTGCAATTAATCGCGGGAATCTATCGTTCTTGTATAAACGCCACACCCCTTATCAAAAAAGGACTGTCAAATTAAGCGCGTGGATTATGCCCAGATTAAGAACAGATTAAGAAAATTTTCTTTGTACATACTACACAAGCAGTTGACAAAAAACTATGACTGAAAGAGAAAAAGTATTGTCGGAGACCTTTCGTGCCAGACAGAGCTTTAGGGGATGATTTGCGGTCTTTGGTAATAGCTGACTTTAAAGAACTGGGCTCGGTTACAGAGGTGCTATTTCAAGTGGTAAAACATCGCAAATGCAGAAAAGTATAAATTAAGCCCTAGCACTGTTTGGCGTCTTTGGATGAAGTACAGTGAAGATTTATCTGTGAAGAGACGAAGTTTTTCAAATGGCAGACCGACAAAAATTCGAGAGGAGGAATTAATTCATGCATTAGAACTAGAACGCCCTTCCATGCAAAGAATTACAATTAAAGACCAACTTTGCACTCAAATTTGGATTCTGTTGCGTTACAAACAATTTCAAATATTATTCCGAAAAATTTAAACATGACTTATAAGCGAATAACGTTCTATATGAAAGAAAGATTTACATTAGAAAACCTCCAATATATGCAACAGTTTCTAAATTATGTTCACAATAAAGATCCGTTCAAACTAAGATTTATGGATGAAATTGGAGTCACTTTAATAGACGGCCAAACCACCTATGGGCACTCCAAAAAGGGGGAACCGTGTTTTGAACTAATTAGATATTGTCGGCATGCAAACTTTACCGTTAGCTTGATTGTTGGTCTTGCAGTTGTAAAATATGTGTCAGTCGTTGAAGGTTCATCTAACAGTGTTAGATATTTACAGTTCATCGAGAGGCAGTCCAAAGTTATACTGACACAGGTGAATCGGTCTTTAACCCAGGTGACTGGTTGGTTGTGGATAATACTCTAACTCAACACAATGTATTGGAACGGGTTTAGCGGGCTTGGTTGCAAACCATGGGGATTCAGTATCTCTTTCTACCAGCATATTCTCCGGATCTCAACCCAGCCGAGCAGTGTTTTAGAAAAGATAAAAGTCTTCTTAAAACAGATAGATTAATTCCGTTTGTGAATGCACACCTAACAATTGCGCTGTACAAGGCCTTTTCCGAAATAACTATATATGATACCAAGTCTTTTTTCCAAGCAACTAAATACGTAGATGTGTAAATTCAGAATAAAATTAACAACTAAATCTTGTTTTACATTTTTTGCCAGTCTGATTGAAATCAAATTAATACTTCCGTTCACAAGCGAGAACAGTTTGAGGTTTGACTGTTTTTCATTTGTATGTTTTTCTGCAAGATAAAAAAAAATCTGGCATACATATAACCACAGCCATTCGTACTAGACCTATTTTTTTTCCTTTGCTTCACGGTAATAAATTATTTCAGGAGGATATATGACAATATAATTTATTTCCGTAATGTAGATCAACCCTACTTCCATTCATAGTAAAAGGGTTGAACATATATTACGGAAACAGACCGCACTGCCGAATCTCGCCTTCAAATAATTTTTGATCATGCCGATGCCGAAAATGAGTTCAGTCTTCTACTACTTGTGCATGACTCCACAGTCAAGCCTTGTATTACGCTGCTATACGATATTCGCATTTTAAAAAACAAACTTTTCATCGTTGGACTCAAATCCACAGAAAAATATTAAACAGTTTTAGAAATGGTGGGGGTGGGGGCAAGGCCTAGAGTGTCCTTAGGTTTCTTCACATTTTTTAATGAACTGCAAGATTTAAAATCTTGATATATGTATTATATTAATGGACGATGGAATATTTTTTTAATTTCCAAATTAATAAAGGTGTTCTCTTTACCAACTTATCATTCTTAAACGTATACAACGTGTCGAAAGTTAAATATTAACACGAATTTATGAAGGAAAAAACTATTATAAATCTGGAACTATTGTAACTAGTTATAATAAAATAGTCCCAGTATAAATGTAGTATGTGTTTCCCAAATATTTCTAAACGTATTGATGAATATTCCCTAATTAGATACATTACATAATTTGAAAATTGATGATTTTGAAAAGATTTTGAAAAGAAAAAAATTAAGTGTAATTATAAAGAATCTTTTAATTAGACAACAATATTCATATGAAAATTAAAATACAAAATGAAGGGAAAAAAGAATGAAATAATAACTAAATTTCCTAGTAAATCTCCAATAAACCTACCATTGTGTATCCGAAGACGAGCAGAATGAGATGCTGTTCTATTGATACAAACCAACATTCTTTCATTTTTTGTATTTTTATAATAAAGTCATTGATATTCATACAGAAATTTTCATTTACATACCGTATCTGGAAATCTTTGAAATTCTGGTTTTGTAACTTCATATACGGCTTTGTATTCTCTTTTATCTGGAAAACATTGTTCATGCAAACTTAAAAGATGCATATAGATTCTACAACGATGGCTAGTTGAATATTAAATTCATCAACTCGAGAATATTATATTTTCTTTTTTTAATTGCGAGGCTTGTCCGAGCAGTTTAAAAATAAGAAATAAATAATTATCGGGAGTTGATAATTTCATAATTAATGCGTCAAGAGTTTTAGAATCCTTTTCTCTAATGACAATGTAAAACTCCGAGATATCTTCCAAACTTTTTTGGCGGGACATTTCACGAGCATCATTCATCAAACGTTTGGTGAAATCAGAATTTATCATATACTTGTAGAAAATAAAAGTAAAATTTTACCCTATGATAAAATTGGAAATTGTACATATTTCTCCCCAGATTTGGCTTAGCGGGCTGATATGACTTTGGTATCCACTGTTTCCGGTTTATATCAACTGCTTCTGCTTCATATCACACCCCCTAATCAGTAATCGCAATATAAATCAGTCATTTCTGTAACTCTAAACTTACTAGCACATAGGAACATGACAGACGATAGTGTGGATTATATTAATTCGCTCAAAAATGTTAATATAAACAGAAAAATATTAAGTGACAAAACATTTTGACTAAATGGACAATGACGATTTGCTGCGCCTTGAGGATATTCGGCAATACGGCAATGAAACTGAAATCATTGAGATAAGAATTTTCATGGAGACCTATAGCTATAAAACAGCTATGTTGAAGTATATGAAAAAAATATCATAACATGTCATTATTCATATCAGACGAATTATCAGCCCATGGCCAAAATCATCCCTCGAGCCTGTCGGCTCTCGAGCTGATATCTTGAAATAGGACTGGTAACAGGTGTCATATGGAAACGCCATGCTATAATCTCTATTTATCAAATGAGGTAAGAGATGTATAAATGCGCACAGAATTAGAGAAATCTGATTTTTTTTCATAATAACATTTTTTATATACATGTAAGTAGTATATATGCGGTTGTAAAGTCGGATTTGAGCAGGTGGAGAGGAGGAGGTGCGGGTAGTGACGTCACCGGAACCGGAAATGACGTCACAGGAGTGACGCAACCGGAACCAGATGTCACGTGACCGGAACCGGAAGTACCCGGAAGTGATTTGCGCGCATGCGCAACCGGAAGTAGTGTGTTTTCCCGCCATTTGTTTACGGGAGTGATGCAAGTCACGTACTAGGACCCGGATGTGTGGTCTGCCCATGCGTAGGCGGAACCGGAAGTACCAGAAAGTGATTTGCGCGCATGCGCGACCGGAAGTGAAGGATTTTCTTGCATTTCTCGGTCGTCTCTGGGTCTTTCATCGGTCTCTAGGGACTGATGCCCTCACTGTTATGTCGAAGTCCGAGAGTATACGAAGTACACGATTGGATTATCTCCCCTTATCCCGCTCTTTTCATCTGCGGGTGATGTTTTCTGTGAGGGCCAAAGGTAGGATTGGATTATGTCCCCTTACCTCAAAGTAATGCTGTCACCATCTTTGCTGCTCATCGCTAATTAGGACCTTACTCGCGTGCTCATTTCGCTCGTGTTGCTTGTTGCTGTTCGTCATCGCTGCTCTTCTCTTGCTCTTTGCTGCTTATCGCTACTCAGGACCTTACTCGCGTGCTCATTTCGCTCCTGCTGCTTGTTGATGTTCGTCATCGCTGTTATTCTCTTGCTCTTTGCTGCTCATCGCTACTCAGGACCTTACTCGCGTGCTCATTTCGCTCCTGCTGCTTGTTGCTGTTCGTCATCACTGCTCTTCTCTTGCTCTTTGCTGCTCATCGCTACTCAGGACCTTACTCGCGTGCTCATTTCGCTCCTGCTGCTCGTTGATGTTCGTCATCGCTGCTATTCTCTTGCTGATCGCTGCTATTCTCTTGCTCTTTGCTGCTCATCCCTACTCAGGACCTTACTCGCGTGCTCATTTCGCTCCTGCTGCTTGTTGCTGTTCGTCATCCTGCTCTTCTCTTGCTCTTTGCTGCTCATCGCTACTCAGGACCTTACTCGCGTGCTCATTTCGCTCCTGCTGCTTGTTGATGTTCGTCATCGCTGCTCTTCTCTTGCTCTTTGCTGCTCATCGCTACTCAGGACCTTACTCGCGTGCTCATTTCAGTTTTGGGGCTACTGCTGCTAGTGGTGGTCGATTGTCGTTATTCAGAGATTGGATCTGTGCGAGAGCACCCTTACATTCAGGTCATTTGAAAGGCCACTCTGCATTTATCCAGTCTTGTGACTGGCTATCATAAGGTAGTCTGCATTAATCCTCCTCAATTTTTTAAGGCCACTCTGCATCTGTCCAGGCTTGTGACTGGCTATATATATGTTTAAACATATATAGGCTGCATTACCCTCCTTCCCTTTTTTTAAAATTTTTTTAACTTTTTAAATTTTTTTTTATATATTTTTTTCTGTTTTTTTTTTGTAATATGTTCCAATTCCTCCGTCACAAAGAGTCATTTCTGTTTTCAGGTGGTGGTGGGTCGTAGTCGTTCAATACACGGTTAAGCAGATATTTTCGTTTTTCTGCGGCATATTCCCATGATTCTTTTGATTCGTAGTCTTCCTCTTCTCTCAGGCGTTTAGCCGTTTTCTTGATCTTTCTATGTACGAGGTCTTTATTCATGTCTTGATGCCAAGATATCAGTCCGAGGTAATGCTTTCGTATTTCGTCTCTGTATGTGTCAAACATGTCTCTATATGCTGCCAAGCGTGCCTCGTTTTCTTCCATTCCGGCTTCGACTAGTTCGTTTACTTTCTGTGAGTATTCCGATTGATGTACTTGAAATGTTCTATTCAAAATGACTTCCCATGGGGACTGTTCGCATTGCTCTTCGGAGTCTTCGTTGGAATCATGGTCACTGCTTTGTTCCGATTCCTCGTTATCGGCTTCTGTGGTGGTGTCTGAGACTGAATCACTATAGTCTGTTGAATCCTCTTCCTTACCGTGTGCATTCTTTTTGTGTCGCTCTATTTGAAGTTTCGCTTGGACTGGTATCCACATATGTTACAGGTATACATTTAAGACGTCTTTCTTTCCTGGGAATCGATAGTAGACTGAGCTCCGGTCGTCCTGCAAGTGCTTATATTAGCTACAGGTTCCTCAACGGCTTGTTGATTCATACACAAACGTTTGGCAAAGTATTTGTTTCGAGATTGTTACAGTTCAGATTTCACTTTTCTGATGAGGTCTCTATTAAGTCTTGTCCACTCGTTGTCAATCCTTCTACACCCTTTGCAGACATTCATGTTTTTGTAGAATTCCGCAAAGCTCTTGTTTATTTGACACTTTGTACATTTCTTGTTTGGATCCACTTTGCTTGGTCCTCCACTTGTGTTGTCCAGCCGTTTGGTTCTCTCCACTTTGGTTGGAAGTATTTTCCTTTTCATTTCTGGTTTTGCTTTGGTCTTTGAAAGATCCACAGGTATTAAGTATTTAGCAGGAACCAATAAACCGAGAGGCGTTTTCGACTCCATTGATACGTGTGTGTTGTTTGACGGTCTTCAAACAACTGACAAAATTAAACAAAACCTCTGATTATATTTTCGTTAAAAGCTTTCCATTGGTGTCATGGTGACGAAGATTGTTTTAGTCTATTCATTCAGACCACACAGTTCGCTGTTCGTTGTTGCTGCTGCTACTGCTGCTGAGGAGGTTAAGGTGGGATTCTCACTGTTTCGTTATAAATCACCTCTTGGTCTCGATGATGTTACGATGAACATCAAAGATGGCTGCGGCCATGTAACGCGGACCTGAAAGAGAGCACCCTTATGAAACAGAAATTTTAGAGTCTTTCCGGACGGGAACGAATGTTCTCGGTCTCGTTGATGTTACGATTGACATCAAGATGGCTGCGCCCAAGTAACGTGGACCTGAAAGAGAGCACCCTAATGAAACGAAAATTTCAGAGTCTTTCCGGACGGAAACGAACGTTTACGGATACTAACCATAACCCTAACTCGAGTCCTAACCCCAACCCTAACTCTAATCCTAACCCTAGTTCTAACACTAACCCTAACTCTAGTCCTGCCTCTAACCCTTATCGTAGGTCTGTCTCGCATTCCTGCTCTAACCGGTCATACCGACCGTCGGTGGTTCACTGGTGCAAGCGTGACAAAGATGAGGCAAACAGTCACGCTTGCTTAGGTGAACAACCGGCGTGGGGTATGAGCGGTTAGAGCAGGAGTGCGAGACAGACCTACGATAAGAGTTAGAGGCAGGACTACGGTTAGGGTTAGAACTAGGGTTAGGATTAGAGTTAGGGTTGGGGCTAGGACTCGAGTTAGGGTTATGGTTAGGACTGAAATCCATAAACGTTCGTTTCCGTCCGGAAAGACTCTGAAATTTTCGTTTCATTAGGGTGCTCTCTTTCAGGTCCACGTTACTTGGGCGCAGCCATCTTGATGTCAATCGTAACATCAACGAGGCCGAGAACATTCGTTCCCGTCCGGAAAGACTCTAAAATTTCTGTTTCATAAGGGTGCTCTCGTTCAGGTCCGTGTTACATGGCCGCAGCCATCTTTGATGTTCATCGTAACATCATCGAGACCAAGAGGTGATTTATAACGAAACTGTGAGAATCCCACCTTAACCTCCTCAGCAGCAGTAGCAGCAGCAACAACGAACAGCGAACTGTGTGGTCTGAATGAATAGACAAAAACAATCTTCGTCACCATGACACCAATGGAAAGCTTTTAACGAAAATATAATCAGAGGTTTTGTTTAATTTTGTCAGCTGTTTGAAGACCGTCAAACAACACACACGTATCAATGGAGTCGAAAACGCCTCTCGGTTTATTGGTTCCTGCTAAATACTTAATACCTGTGGATCTTTCAAAGACCAAAGCAAAACCAGAAATGGAAAGGAAAATGCTTCCAACCAAAGTGGAGAGAACCAAACGACTGGACAACACAAGTGGAGGACCAAGCAAAGTGGATCCAAACAAGAAATGTACAAAGTGTCAAATAAACAAGAGCTTTGCGGAATTCTACAAAAACATGAATGTCTGCAAGGGGTGTAGAAGGATTGACAACGAGTGGACAAGACTTAATAGAGACCTCATCAGAAAAGTGAAATCTGAACTGTAACAATCTCGAAACAAATACTTTGCCAAACGTTTGTGTATGAATCAACAAGCCGTTGAGGAACCTGTAGCTAATATAAGCACTTGCAGGACGACCGGAGCTCAGTCTACTATCGATTCCCAGGAAAGAAAGACGTCTTAAATGTATACCTGTAACATATGTGGATACCAGTCCAAGCGAAACTTCAAATAGAGCGACACAAAAAGAATGCACACGGTAAGGAAGAGGATTCAACAGACTATAGTGATTCAGTCTCAGACACCACCACAGAAGCCGATAACGAGGAATCGGAACAAAGCAGTGACCATGATTCCAACGAAGACTCCGAAGAGCAATGCGAACAGTCCCCATGGGAAGTCATTTTGAATAGAACATTTCAAGTACATCAATCGGAATACTCACAGAAAGTAAACGAACTAGTCGAAGCCGGAATGGAAGAAAACGAGGCACGCTTGGCAGCATATAGAGACATGTTTGACACATACAGAGACGAAATACGAAAGCATTACCTCGGACTGATATCTTGGCATCAAGACATGAATAAAGACCTCGTACATAGAAAGATCAAGAAAACGGCTAAACGCCTGAGAGAAGAGGAAGACTACGAATCAAAAGAATCATGGGAATATGCCGTAGAAAAACGAAAATATCTGCTTAACCGTGTATTGAACGACTACGACCCACCACCACCTGAAGACAGCAATGACTCTATGTGAACATATTACAAAAAAACAGAAAAAAATATATAAAAAAAAATAAAAAAATAAAAAAAAAATTAAAAAAAAGGGAAGGAGGGTAATGCAGCCTATATATGTTTAAACATATATATAGTCAGTCACAAGCCTGGACAAATGCAGAGTGGCCTTAAAAAATTGAGGAGGATTAATGCAGACTATTTTATGATAGCCAGTCACAAGCCTGGATAAATGCAGAGTGGCCTTTCAAATGACCTGAATGTAAGGGTGCTCTCGCACAGATCCAATCTTTGAATAACGACAATCGACCACCACTAGCAGCAGTAGCCCCAAAACTGAAATGATCACGCGAGTAAGGTCCTGAGTAGCGATGACGAACATCAACAAGCAGCAGGAGCGAAATGAGCACGCGAGTAAGGTCCTGAGTAGCGATGAGCAGCAAAGAGCAAGAGAAGAGCAGCGATGACGAACAGCAACAAGCAGCAGGAGCGAAATGAGCACGCGAGTAAGGTCCTGAGTAGCGATGAGCAGCAAAGAGCAAGAGAATAGCAGCGATGACGAACATCAACAAGCAGCAGGAGCGAAATGAGCACGCGAGTAAGGTCCTGAGTAGCGATGAGCAGCAAAGAGCAAGAGAAGATAAGCGATGACGAACTGCAACAAGCAACAGGAGCGAAATGAGCACGCGAGTAAGGTCCTGAGTAGAGATGAACAGCAAAGAGCAAGAGAAGATAAGCGATGACGAACAGCAACAAGCAACAGGAGCGAAATGAGCACGCGAGTAAGGTCCTGAGTAGCGATGAGCAGCAAAGACTAAGAGAAGAGCAGCGATGACGAACAGCAACAAACAGTAGGAGCGAAATGAGCACGCGAGTAAGGTCCTGAGTAGAGATGAGCAAGAGAAGATAAGCGATGACGAACAGCAACAAGCAACAGGAGCGAAATGAGCACGCGAGTAAGGTCCTGAGTAGCGATGAGCAGCAAAGACCAAGAGAAGAGCAGCGATGACGAACAGCACAAACAGCAGGAGCGAAATGAGCACGCGAGTAAGGTCCTGAGTAGAGATGAATAGCAAAGAGCAAGAGAAGATAAGCGATGACGAACAGCAACAAGCAACAGGAGCGAAATGAGCACGCGAGTAAGGTCCTGAGTAGCGATGATTAGCAAAGAGCAAGAGAAGAGCAGCGATGACGAACAGCAACAAGCAACAGGAGCGAAATGAGCACGCTAATAAGGTCCTAATTAGGGATGAGCAGCAAAGAGCAAGAGAAGAGAAACGAAGTGCATCATAGAGCAATAAAATGGACCGCCGTTGCTAAGGCGATTGCTAAGGACTCCCTTCCATTGATCTAATGGTGACAGCATTACTTTGAGGTAAGGGGATATAATCCAATCCTACCTTTGGCCCTCACAGAAAACATCACCCGCAGATGAAAAGAGTGGGATAAGGGGAGATAATCCAATAGTGTACTTCGTATACTCTCGGACTTCGACATAACAGTGAGGGCATCAGTCCCTAGAGACCGATGAAAGACCCAGAGACGACCGAGAAATGCGGGAAAATCCCTCACTTCCGGTTGCGCATGCGCGCAAATCACTTTCTGGTACTTCCGGTTCCGCCTAGGCGTGCGCAGACCACACATCCGGGTCATAGCGCGTGACTTGCATCACTCCCGTAAACAAATGGCGGGAAAACACACTACTTCCGGTTGCGCATGCGCGCAAATCACTTCCGGGTACTTTCGGTTCCGGTCACGTGACATCTGGTTTCGGTTACGTCACTTCCTGTAACGTCATTTCCTGTTCCGCTGACGTCACTTCCGGCACCTCCACAGCACCTCCTCCTCTCCACCTCCTCAAATCCGACTTTAGAACCGCATATATACTACTCATGTAATTGAATGGATATATTATAAAATTCCTTACTGGAAGAATGGCAATATGAAAAGTAGTAGCCCACCGTCGACAATCATGGACGCATCTTTTTTAAGATTTAGCATTTACCCCATTTCAACTCTGAAAATGATGTGGAATCACTTGCTTTTATGTCCTTATCTAGCTACGGTTCTGTTATGTAATAAGGAATTAACAAAATGGATCATAACTTAATGAAAGAATTAGTTTAGGTTCAGTAAGGTTTTCTCATGCAATATATCGTTGCTGTCGGTTTTTATTGGGTAGGAAGCTATGTTATCCGGATCGAGAAATGCACTGCTCTTCGGCAGTAAATCGGACAATCCTTCTCAGTTAAGATGGATCATCCTCATTGTCGAGAAGCTAGTAAACACGAGTGGTTATAATTAAATACATAGATCATTTAGACACCAAATATAAAACTTCTATCTATTATTTTGTTCGTGAACATGAATGGAGGAATTGATAAATGATGCTAGAACGATTATTGTATTTTAAAGGACTTGCTGAAATCAGAAGCAACTTTGATGTCATTCTCCAGTGAACCAACTGAAAACACCCTCTTAAACAAGTCTTATGAAGGCTGATACTCTC
Source organism: Mytilisepta virgata (assembly GCA_028015205.1). Taxonomy (NCBI): domain Eukaryota; kingdom Metazoa; phylum Mollusca; class Bivalvia; order Mytilida; family Mytilidae; genus Mytilisepta; species Mytilisepta virgata. The sequence continues at coordinate 7,165,585 of CM051516.1, forward strand.
GTCTCTTTTGTAGAATTCACTTTTGTAATGTACTGTATTAAATAGTTTTTACGCGTCTTCAGATGAAGTGTGTGTGGTGATTGTAGTGTTAGTATCAGCCAGAGAAGTCTGTAACTATACGAGTATACTGTATTTCCAGTCGAAGATATTCCAGTCGAAAGTAACGCATATACCGTTTGGAACTGCACACCAAAAGGTATCATTGATTTACGATCTTATGGTATCATTTGTTAAAAAAAAACATGGAAAACCATTCTTTAATCCATGTATAAAAAATGTAAAATGATTACTAATTTTAAACACATTCTGCTTATGAATGTAAGATTAAGGATGATCGCTCGTCTAATAGAAAATAAATAGGATTTGAAATAGGCGTTTTAGTTTGAGACAACATATGAATAGTAAACAAATAAGGAAGAAACAAATATAGGTTCGTGTGCTCATTTTAGAGCTATAAAGCCTTGAAAATTTGCAGGAAATGGGTTTTCTCTGGATTGACAACTTCAGTCTCTCAAAGATGTATTAAAAAATAAAAAGGATTTCATAAAAGATTGTCAAATACCATTTTAAGGTATATATAATTGAATTATAAAAGAAAAAGTGGGGCAAGGAATTTCATGTCTAAGAAATGGATAAAAGCCGAGGATTCCGAAAATCTGACAAAAAGACCAAAACATGACCAGCGAGCATCCTTACTACAATGACTCTAGGCTTTACTTTTATTAGAAAATAACTTGGAAAAAACTACATGTGATTTAGAACCACATTATTTTTGTAAAAATTTTCTGCGGAAATGATTTAATCAGTATTTAATTCATTTCTCTAATATATAGAAAAGTTTTGTGGACATTTTCGAAGTCAAAATTATGTATGTTTGCAACCTTGTGATTGATACAAAGATTTTGGAAAACAAGTGTTAGGCAGTTTGAAATACATTTTTAAAAACATACCAAAAACGTTCGTAGACATTTTAGGAAATTTTATTGCCTTTTGTTTAAAATATTTTTTTGATTTTGTTCATTTTCTTGAATAAACATTTTATGGAACAAAATCTGAAGACATTACTGAAGTATAAATTCTGGGAAGACCACCATATTTCTTAATTTAGAGAAGCAAGGAATTCACTAATTTAGATTTAAGTTTAAGTTTACTTACGATGTACGAGAAAATAAAAGATGCTGGTTTCAAATAAAACAAATATAATTATGAAGACAGAAACGATCTTTACAAGTCGTAACTTCATATCGAACAGTATGACCAATTACTATACCAAGATCTAAAATAGAATGCACATAAAAAGTTCATGTTGAAACTTATCATACATTCTACTACTACTAACAACTAAGGATCATTGTTGCCAAGTTTTGTTCTGATTGGCAAAATAGTTTCAGACAAAATCTACTAACAAGTAAGGATCATTGTTGCCAAATTTTGTTCTAATTAGCAAAGTGGTTTCACACAAAATCTGCTAACAACTAAAGATCATTGTTGTCAAATTTTGTTCTAATTGGAGAAGTGGTTTCAGACAAAAAGATCTTTAAGTAAATTCCCTATAGTTCCTATTTCAAATTATGTTCGGCTCTGTCGACCATCTTGGATGACTGGCGGGGTCATCGCGGATATAATTCTGAAAGAGGACCACCTAAGGACAATTGCTGCCCTGTCAAGTTTCGTTCCATTTTGGCCGAGCAGTTTCAGAGAAAAAGATTTCTTTATATCAGCCAATCAGAAACAAGAATTGCCCATTGCGGCCATGCTTGTCGTCCAATCAGAATGAAAAAAAAAAAAATTTCACAAAAAACTTTCCATATATGCTTCCTGTCAAGTTTGGCTAACAGTTTTGGCCAAGCAGTTGCAGAGATTTTTTTTAATCAACCAATGAGAATGATGAATTGCCCATGACGGCCATATTTTATGCCCGATCTGGACTAAATAAGGTCTTTGCATCGGCAATAATTATAGATTAGTACATGGCCTTTTTCATATTGCCCTTGTATCAGCCCAATACCTTGATATCGGCCCCGAGGGACGTTATTAGTCGAGGGATAATAACAAGGCCAATGTATTAATCTATTTCTCACATATTAATTAATATAAAATAGTAAATTATATATATATATATATATATATATATATATATATATATATATAGGCAAAGGAAAATTTTCTCCTGCATTTATAAGCCTTGATTTTAGTTTTAAGATAAACGAGACAACACAAAAACTAAAGCGTTTGCAGTGTAAACACCCACAATCTTTGAATTTCACTTGTTTTTGGGGGGCTTCAAGCAAGGACCACTGTTGATAAAATGCATATCAAGCTTAAAAATAATTCCTTTAAAGGAATTCGTTACAACCTGTATATGAATATATTTGGGGGTTTCAAGGACCACTGTTGATAAAATGCATATCAAGCTTAAAAATAATTCCTTTAAAGGAACTCGGTACAACCTGTAAATGAATATATTTGGGGGGGGGGGGGGGGTGCAAGGACCATTGTTGATAAAATGCATATCAAGCTTAAAAATAATTCCTATAAAGGAATTCGGTACAATCTGTATATGAATATATAATTTATCTCTGATTATTATATCTATATTTTTACAAAATCATTAGATTTGAATGCTACCCGTTATGATTTAAACTCCCAAACGAAAATTTCATTTTTTTTTCTGGAATATCACAAGCTCATGGCTAGATTTTAAAAACCGAAATGTTCTTATCAACACTATACTTTTTTTTGCGATATATTAATACTGTCATTTTTAAACAGGGATACATGTACACAATCAAGGATGAGCTCAAGGATTACCGAAGCAAATCATAAAATAATTCAGCCAAAAACACTTAGGCACTGATCATAATCAAGTCGAATTGATACCGAGACTGACCTTAATTTAACCAATCAGAGTTGGGCATGCCTATTGCACGTGAAACCGAAGTCAGTGATACCGAGGTTAACCTAATTTTAGCCAATCGCAATTGTGAAATATATATAGTTGACCTAAATCAGCTCGTCTCACCAGTATTTTCTTATTATAGGATATATAACTACCATGAGAACACTGAGATTGTCAATTCGAATCAAACTCTGCCATCAAATAATCTATTTTGATGTTTTTAAAAACTAATTTCGAAGGTTGGTGGTTATCTGTGTACTCAACGAATGAAAAGTGGCCGTCACCGCGTAGAAAAGGGAGAATTTCCCTGGCATCAAGTGAAGGGGACCGTGATTTTTCTACTGTTTGGGGACTTTTGACCACAACTATAAGAAAAGCTCCTTCCAAACAAACTACAACGGAACCTCTGTAAACCGAACAGCTATCGGACCGTCGAAATTGGCCGGTTTTAAGAGGTTCCGGACTTTACTGAAATCCGACCGGAAGTAAATAAATTGAAATATCGAAAGTACAAAAAGATCTCTTGTTGTAAGACGAATCTCGGGCTTGATGCACTAATATTTTTAAAATACAAACCCCCCTAAACCACTCTCCCTTTAAAAAATAAATAAAAACTAGACTGAGGCAGTCGGAAACGACAGCTATCCCCGCACTCCCCACATTTTGTATGCCTGTGGACCTTTTTCACAATTATATCTTTAAATACAGTCCCAAATTTTTTAAAATCAAAATTCTAAAACCTTATTGTATATCTAAATATAGTATTTGACAATCTCTTATATTAACTCAATACACTTATTGCGCATCTAGATACGGTATGTGATAATACTGTATAGAAATTAAATGCATGAAATCAAAAATGAAAGAGGAGTTTATTTAGTTCACAAGCTTCAATTCATAATTTTCGAAATTTGACACCTAAGGGCCCCAATTTTTTAAAATCAAAATTCTAAAACTTTATTGCGCATCTACATACAGTATGTGACAACATAAATTAAATGCATAAAATGAAAAATAAAAGAGGAGTTTAGGTCGCAAGCTTAAATTCCAAATTTTCAAAATTCGACCCCTGTGGGCTCCAATTTTTTAAAATGAAAATTCTGAAACCTTATTGCGCATCTACATACCATATGTAACAATATTGTATAGAAATTAAATGCATGAAGTTAAAAATGAACTTGGAATTTAGGTCACAAGAAAGTGTGACGGACAGACAGACAGACAGACGGACTGGACGGACGGGGGCCATAACAATATCCCCGAACTTCTTCGAAGTGCGGGGATAATAAAATTACATAACTGTATGCGATACATATGGTTTTGCCTGGTTATATAAAATTTCTTAATTTTTATGCATTTTACACCAAGGTCTTCTCTTGAAACTTTTCAATACCAAGCAAACATGCAAAAAAATTATAGATTCTCCTTCAGTTTACTTGAGTTATAGAATTTTAGATTTTAACACGCTCGTTAAACCCCTCTAACTAGTATGTTTTGTCTTATTTGCAAAAGTTGGCAATTAAATGTCTTTATGCTAAGCAATATTTGAAATCATTTCACCCGAAACGCATTATACTCACGGATATTGGAGAATGGTTTACTTTTACCATGGTTCCAAGCCAGTCGTTTATAGTGTATAACGCAGTAGGGAAACAACTCTAAATAAGGAAGGAAAAAGGATAACTCACAATAAATTGTTATCAATTTACCTTTTTAGCGAATCAAAAATGCAGACCGATTTAAATAACTTAGTACATGTATCGATTTGTTTTAAAGGTCACGACGATGTCATTTGCTGGCATAGTAATTATTTCTAGTAATCTTTCCACACTTATGACTGACGCAGGACATTTTAGCGGATTTTCTAAAGGTGGGAATGGACATTTTAGCGGGAACTTTAGTGGACATTTGTAAAAAAGATACAAGATGGGTAACAATACAGATGTGCGAGTGTTCCTATTGGAAAGCTTAATGACTTTAAAGAATGGTTTTAAGATGTTCAGAATAAAGTTCTTTTACGGTGTGGGGGGACCGTTTCCCGGGTGGAAATGGACCTGTTCCGTTGGTGTTGTCCCTTCCTCAATGCAGATTTGGCGTGAGTGGCATTGCGTGTGTCCTGGGGGGGGGGGCTGCTTGCACTTCCGGAGCGCCTGGGTCTCCCCCGGCTTTTGTTGTAGTGCATGCGTTGTTTTGGTCTGGTCTTCGTTGTTCTTAGGAGTTTGTCAGTTGTTTCGATTTTCCCTTCCTTCGATTATCCCTTAGGTATTTCTTGACTTGACTTTATTTGATAACAACTTTTATGCACAAGATGTGGGGGGGGGTAACATGATCATTTTATGATAGGGGAGCGTAGGTGAACATGGAACCCCTTCCAGAAATTATCCACGTTACATCGAATTTGCGACCCGAACATATCCAGGAAAGCTAAAATTACATACCCGAAATTATCCAAAATAATAACATTTGTTTTGATATCAACAAAATAAATGGATAGACCTGAATTATAAAAATCTGCAGAAATTTTTAAAATCCCGACCGGAATTCTCCAGACTGTCAAAAAATCTTGACCCAAAATCTCCGTCGGCTTTGTAAAATCTTGACCCGAATTTGCCGCACGTCCCGTATCTAAATATCATTGAGTTAGTCCCCCTTTCAAGGTTTGAAGAGCAAATTAAAAAATACTCATATGACCAAAAGGGGTTAAAAGCCAAAACCATCTAAGGACAGAGCCATGTACGAGGGAGATTCTCATTAGTTTTAACAAATTTTAGAATATAGTAACAGTAAATTTTAAGTGAAAAATCGTTCAGGAATAATCATATCAGTGTCGGTAAAAGAAAAGAACAGATTTTTATAAATAAATATTTTAATTAAGGATGTACACCTCTGAGGAGCCAAAAATTTATAGAATTAATATAAGAAAGTTTTATAAAATTTTGTTGTTTTTTCGTGTCAAAATGACCATGCAGTCAATTTAGTAAATATGGGGATTTTCTGATATTTTTAGAACAAAGAGCATATAATTTCAACTTCTTTGTTATAAATGATTGGAAAAAAATACATATTTAAGAATTTTAAAAAGAAAAAATTGATATGGGATGTACATATTTTTGGTAAAATAATTTCTTTGTACCCCTCACCCATTTTCTCAACATTTTGACTGATGACACTAACCAGATTGGTTATAAAATTTGAAATTTTTATTACTCAAAAACTGATTATTTTAAGTACATAATGTTTTCACAGAGTTTAGTTGGATTATAATATTTTTTAAATTCATTAACATTTTCCACTTGTATCACATGTTTTGGAAATAATTCCCGAACGAGATTTCAACGAGACTAAAACATGAGAAGAAGACATTCTTAAATATGAAAAATTCTCCTTGTAAGGTCATACCTGTAACTAGAAAGAAGCCATCTAAAGAACTAAGTTTGTCATAAATACCCAAATTAAGAACCTTTGAACCTAATAATTTTAAATAAAACCGCAGTTATTATAAGCTATTGTTTCGTCAATAGTTTTTCATTTAAATGATTTACATGACAATTAAATTTTAATTAGAGGTAATGATATGCTTGTAGTGTCATGTCAAATATCTTACATATCATGAAAAGTCACAGCCGGTGTTGCACTTAATTACAAAAGGTTACAAAATGGTAATAAATAATTGAAAGAGGCATTCTTCTACTAATTTTCAATCTTTCTGCAAAAGAAATTAAATAAATACTTTCTTTCACTTTCGAGCATATTGAACACAGTCTTTTTAATATTCCCCTTCTTTCACACCTTTCTACTAAAGGTGCTATTATCATCACTGGGTGTAAACCTTACATTTATAACTAGATCTTCTAAAACAACTAAGAACAATTGAAGGAATGGTGCTTAGGTTGTGCATATTTAGAATTGTGATTTTGGGTATGGACCCCCAATAGATATGACCGCCGTTACTAAAAATAGAAAAATCAATAACAAATCGAAATATTTTCTGAAAATGCAAGAGCGATGAAGAACAAGCCCCCCCCCACCCCCCCAAAAAAATGGTGTCCCTTGACTCTGAGCCTCTGGTTTATTTTTATTCAACATAAATTCTATTCAGTACAATAGAATAAAACAGAAAGCTACTTTCGTAATCACAGTGATCCCCGCCGGCACTCCCAACAAGAAGTTGGGACACTTCCGTCCGTCAAATTTCTACATGTAGCTAGCAGTCACCTTTTTGAAAGTCATACTGTTTTGGCTTTATAGTATTTATATACACTATAGGGCAGGGTAGATAAAGGGAAGGTTTTGGTACCCATGTGTCTGCATGATGTCAGACTATCCTGACTCTGTTGTTTTGATGTTTGTGTTTTGGGTTCTTTTATCTATTTGTTTTATTTGAAGTGGTATTATATCCATTTTTGTTTTGTTTATTTAGAGCATTGTTCAGTCATAAAAGCATGCAAATAACAGTTGTTGGTCTAAATTTCTTGCTTGACAACATTTTTGTTAGTTTTGGCAATACCTGTGCATTGACAGGTCATTGTAATTCCTCTTATATTTTTATATCTTTATGAACAGTTTATTATGAAAAAATGAACGATAGAAATTTGAAAAAAGACAAAACGAAATGCAAATACTGCTCCTTTTTTAGACATTAACATAAATATCAAAAATGTCGAGAAATATACTTATATATATATAAGCTAATTTTACTATTAAAGCGGGCACATATGTTGACCCTGCTATCGACATCTCACGTACCTTCTAACCAATGTATGCAGTTCTATCTAGCGATCGTCTTTTTGATAATAATACTGTATTGGGTTTTATCGTACAGGTTAGGATAGATAAACGGCATGTTTCACTCTGCAGGTCTTTGCCAACTCAGACTCTGTATCGTTTTATTTTTGTCCCAGTTTTTGTCTGTTTGATGGTACAGGTATAATTGGTATGTCATTGTTGACCTGTACTGTTACCCATTTTGTTGTTTATTATTATACAGTTATTTAACAGTATTGAGGGAGATATCCATTTTATTTGTCCAGAGACACAGACTATTTTCCTGACGCGTAGGGATATCCCGAAATGACTGTTAAGTAACTGTTTTATTATACGGAAACACTATACCGGTCAATAGTTTCCAGTACTAGTCACCCCTCACTATTTACAAGTGATTAGTGTTGGAAACTAACCACCGGTTAAAAAAATAATAGTGAGTATTTTGAGGAATGCCACCCTTTCAATATTATTTTCCCTTTTCTCTGGCACAGTACCTTACAGAGAGCTAAATACTTCGATCGGTATTTTATTGGGCATAAACCTTACATTTATATCTAGATCCTCTAAAACAACTAAGAACAATTGGTTGAATGGTACTAAGATGGTCTATATTTAGAATTGTGATTTTGGATACGGACCTCCAATAGATATGACCGCCGTTACTAAAAATAGAAAAATCAATAAAAAATCGAAATATTTTCTGAAAATGCAAAGGCAATGAAGAACAACACATATATAATATAGAAATATTCCGTAACCCCCCCCCCCCCACCCTAAAAAAATAGGTGTCCCTGGACTCTGAGCCTGTGGTTTATTTTTTATTCGACATAACTTCTTTTCAGCATGATAAAATAAAATAGAAAGCTACTTTCGTAATCACAGTAATCCCCGCACTCCCCACAAGCAGTTGGGACACTTCCGTCCGTCAAATTTTTAACAATTTCTACATGCAGCTAGCAGTCACCTTTTTCATAGTCATACTGGTTTGGCTTTATAGTATTTATATACACTATAGGCCAGGATAGATAAAGGGAAGGTTTTGGTACCCATGTGTCTGCATCATGTCAGACTATCCTGACTCTGTTGTTTTGATGTTTGTGTTTTGGATTCTTTTATCTATTTGTTTTATTTGAAGTGGTATTAATCCATTTTTGTTTTTTTTATTTAGAGCATTGTTCAGTCATAAAAGCATGCAAATAACAGTTGTTGGTCTAAATTTCTTGCTTGACAACATTTTTGTTAGTTTTGGCAATACCTGTGCAGTGACAGGTCATTGTAGTTCTTCTTATATTTTTATATCGTTATGAACAGTTTATTATGAAAAAATGAATGATAGACAAAACGAAATCCAAATACTGCTCCTTTTTCAGACATTAACATAAATATCGAAAATGTCGAGAAATATACTTATATTTATACAACATTAGCTAATTTTACTATTAAAGCGGGTGCATATGTTGACCCTGCTATCAACATCTTGTCCTTCTAATCAATGTATGCAGTTCTATCTAGCGATCGTCTTGTTGATAATAATACTATATTGGTTTTAATAGTATGTGTTTTACAGGTTAGGATAGATGAATGGGATGTTTGACTCTCCAGGTCTGTGCTAACTCAGACTCTCTATCGAGTTTGGGTTTTGTGCTCTTTCGTTTTATTTTTGTCTGTTCGATGGTACAGGTATAATTGGTATGTCATTGTTGACCTGTACTGTTATCCATTTTGTTGTTTATTATTATACAGTTATTTAGCAGTATTGAGGGAAATAGCCATTTTATTTGTCCCGAGACACAGACTATTTTCCCGACGCGTAGGTATATCCCGAAATGACTGTTAAAAAACTGTTTTATTATACCGAAACACTATACCGGTCAATAGTTTCCAGTACTAATTACCGGTTACTATTTACCGGTGATTAGTTTAGGAAACTAACCACCGGTAAAAAAAAAAATAGTTAAATTAATGTCTTGATTTTTACATAGAAAAAAAACATACTGAGGTATAATTACAAGCACTAGGTAATATAACAGTGAGTATTTTGAGGAATGACACTCTTTCAATAATTTTTTTTCCTATTCCTCTGGCATAGTACCTTACAGAAAGCTAAATTCTTCGATCGGTATTTTATGATACAGTTTATTATTAGGATTCACTTTTATAGTTTGATCTTATATTCAAAACGAGTATATTGTTGTCTTAATATGAATACAGCTCTTTCCTTCATGACAACTCACTACTTCTTTCTGTTGCATTTACATCTAATGTAACCATGTGATTCTGTTTCTGTAGTATATAGCTAAATGCAATTCCAGATATGTAATCAAATCTATGAGTTTTTTTTTCTTGTATTATACTTTATGCAAAAATCTTGATTTCTCATTGGTTGACACAGATGTGGTATTTCAATCCACATGAAACTAGACTCCACCCCTTTTGGCGACGGGTGGTATTCCCTCCTTAGCGACAGGAATACAACATGGAAGAATACCACCCTCTCGCCGGTATACCATCCTCCGTATCGGAAATGAGTCTTATCCTCTACATATGTGGAGATAATTGGCATTCAGTATAATGTAACACATACTGCCTTCATTTGAGGGTGGTATGACAAATTACCACACTCAAAATAAAATATCACATTCGAATACGTCTCTGGCGATATATTGCCTACGTGTGGTAATTTGGCATACCACCTTTAAAGATAGCTACAACATGTATGCTGTACTTAACAGAAATGGAAGGAGATATTGGGTAAATGTCAATGAGACAGCAACCCTGAAACGGAATTAAAAATAAAAAGAGGAAGTAGTACAACTTTCAACATGGGGCATGTGCAACAAACTCGTAGACGCCCAATATTAGCAAGTTGTGAAGTATGTCAGCCGAAACTACCAAATTTTTGAAATAGGAAAAACATGCACAAAATATACATAAACAACATTCAACCACTGACAAAAACTCCTGACTTGATACAGGCACAGAAATATGTGGGAGTTAATTAAATAAATTTAATGAATTCTGTCAACATATACGACGGAATTCCCACATTCTTATTCCACCATTACAACTCTTTTGACACCTAAAGATATGACGTCATTGTCTTTAATGTAGAGAAAACGAATCATAAACTCCTTGCATTTATATACAATATAAATTTATTACGTATAACAGTCATTCCTGATACAGATAAATTAATTGGATTTCAGAAAAAATCATTTATTTAATAAATTTATCCAGTCATAAAAGAAGTGAATAAAACTTGTGAATATATTATTTATACGAAAATATTCAAGAAATATACCTGAAACCTAAGTAAAATATTAATATTTTATATACTTTGGAAGGATTTAAAAAAAGGGGGGCATCAGAATATACCTATAATTGAATTCACATGAATTGTAGTCCTAAGGGGGCAACAATTTGCATGTATGGGGGGAAGGAAATGATTTAGTATTGGATTTTAGAATTTGTTTTCGTGGCAATCATGAGCCTACCCTCTTTAGGCGCGAAAGCACGCGCATTTTTTAAAGATATACTAACATTTGATTCCAGGTGATATTCAATCAAACCTTTTGATTCTGCATTCTTTACTTGCAACCCACCTTCTAAAACAAATAGTTGCTCCCTAATGCAAACATCAATACCCTTAAAAACACTATGTTCAGTTGAATCTCAAAGTTGAAAAAAAACTTCAGCAAAAATTTGGGATACCATCAGTTTCGAGAAATCTTGAATTGATATAGTACAAAGCATAATCTGGGGTCCTAAATAATACTTCGAGATTAGGAGAAATTTATGGCACCAAACATAAAAGATTTGGGAAACGAAATTCAAGTGTACTAGAATTGCCAAGTATACTTAAGAAAACTGGACTATATAGTTGTTCTGAATACTGTTTGCAAACATTTTGGAAAATACTGAGTATAATGTAATAAATACAAAACCAGAAAACTTTTCTATTTGCCGTTATTATGTTATCTTCCCCACCATGGAAAGTCTGATTCACCCAAAGATTCATCGTCACTGTTATTTTCTTCATAATGTTTTACTACATTTGAATTAATATAATCGCAACTATCAGAACTGTTTTCGTCCTTAGGAGATTCTATGGATCTGAAATCATCTATTTCGTCCGGTTCACAGAAATAGATATATACCTGAAAAGGATAATGTAATTCGTGATAGAATAAAAAACCATTATTTCATGATAACATATGACAGGGCTGTTTTATCTAATCTGAGACGTTTAGATATTTACAATGTCGTTTCAGTACAGCGGGTTACTATTTAGGGACATGAAAAATGCTCCGTTATGATGGTCATTGCGTGATGTCATGCCATTAAATTCGTATCTATCTTGTTAAGCAACGTTCTCGCACCAGAATTTCTTTCTTGCTTAGCATGAGTTAACGTCATAAGAAGATTAACACAGGAATTTGCCGTAGCCACCGAACAAGCTCGTTTGTAATTTTATATTTTTAAAATTAAATAACATGAGTTGATAACTCGAGATATTCAATTTTAACTTTTTGTGAAACCTATAATCTCTGCTAAATTCCAAAGCACGATATTTGGTGTCAATTAAGACAAGCAATTTGACAAAACGAATAAACCGAATGCCAAAGAAGAAATAAATATAAACTGATGTTTGTCGGACGTTTCTTACTGTTATCTATGTGTATTTGGAGTATGGTTCTTATTTTAGACCTTTTGTAGTTTCAGCTTAATTTTTACACATCTTGTTAATATGAGGCCACCAAAAGCTTGTTAAACAGTGTGGAATACGAGCCTTTTCCCCCTTTTTTAATTTTGTTTTAGGGTTTTCTTTCTTATTGGCATTCACCCCAAACTCTTTTCACTTTTTCCTTGGACAATTGATACTTTCATTCAAGAACATATTTTTTGAAAATGTATTTTAAATATCTACCATTTTTCTGTCATAAAAAAATATGATATTAAGTTATTACAGAATGTACCTTTTTATGATAAATTGTTTCCTTTCGTATACATGTATATATTCATATAGAAGAATTATAGGATAACTAATTCAAGAATTTTAATATCTCAAAATATTCAACGAGTGACCGAAAAACACCTTAATTCACGAATGCGTGCAGCGAATGAGGGAATTATTAGTGTTTTCCGGTCACGAGTTGAGTATTGTCGTTATTCAAGTTCTTGAATTAGTTATACATTTATTACATTGATAAAATAGATAAAAAATGCTTCAAAAGTGTCATATTTTCCTTAGATCCCTTCCTGAATCTGTCGACGTCACAAACGTCATTTGTTAGTAACGCCCTTGACGACGTTAAATAAAAACAGATCTTTCACTGAGTGAAAATATCGAATTTATTTTCACTGGAAATTACGACAAATCACCATCATCAATGTAATTATGTAGGAAAACAATAAATATATTTTTTCTTTAGGCAAAGGTAGGAATATGTGTATTTACCTCGTCTATATAACCTTTGAAGTTTTTCCTTCCTGCCCCTTGGCCAATGTAAATTCCTGAAAACGTAGTCTTTACAGGGCCTGAAATTCAAGAATTGCGTATTTTCCAAGTGTCATTTCATCATAGGGCTACTAACAATCCCTACTCATGCATAGATTATAATTATGAAAAGATAGAACATTGGTCACAATGTACTAGTCTTATATTTATTCTCAAATTGTAAGTACCAGCCCTTTTATAAGCATGTTCGATTTGAATTCTCAGCCATCTTTACATTGACATAATGATAAATTTTAATTCAGCTCTCTGGATGTATAACTTTATTACCTTAACTGCTGACACTGGCTTCTTTCCCTTTATCCTTATTTTTATTTACTGATCTTCAAAATTCTTATTTTTTTACTGATAAGAAATGATATAAAAATTTTACAGCTATCAAAAATTGTGTTTAACAATGTGTTTCAATTTTTTGAAAAGATAGTTACTTTATTTTTTCAAAATTTGTTATACAAACCCGAAACTGGTTCGAAGTCGGTTGCCTTTTGATCATATGCACGAAAGACACCTTCATTTATAGTGAAAATAGCTGTTCTCCAACCATCATTGGTCTGAAAGTAAAGTGTTAAAATGTAATTCTTTTATGCCAATTTTGATGCACAAGATGTGCACATTTCGTTGATTTACGATTCATCAGTTGTACTCAAGGCCTAAAATGTTGAAAACCAAAACAACAATCCAAAAGGTTGAAGCATTGATATCATAACTCATAATAGACATACTGATTGGCAAATACAATGAAGCAAAATAAAATTATATACATTTAAGTCTGGTTGCAGGATTTATCATAATTTCTTTTGCGAACATTCAAGTTTCTGATATCATTATATGCAAGTATTATAATCCTTAAGTATGTTCGTCGTTAAAAAAACAGGGCATTTACCTAAAAAAAGTTGATTCTTTTTTATTGTTTGCCTTTGTTAGCTACTGGTGATGTGGAGAACTGTTAAACATGTTCACATACCTCTGTACTCTTTGGAAGATTGATGTTTGTCGTTTGACTACCTGTTGCATAAACAGAGAACATCGTTGATTTTTTTCCTGTACCAATATATATAGATGGATCTTCGTAGCAATTGGATTGGCACACAGCATTGGAAAGTAAAGACATAGTATCCTCATGTTTTTGTTTCTCATCATTTGAATGTACACTGATTAAATCTTCTTGTTTATGTTCATCGGGTTTGGGAACTAAATTTTCTAATTTATTTTGGTTTTGTCTGTTGCGTTCTAAATCCATCAAAAACTCCTTCTCCCATGCTCTGTGCGATTCCATTGCAATTCTCATTCTGTTTGACCTCCTTTGTTCAATAATTCTGTTAATATATTCAGCTGTTGGATGGGAGGTTGCCCTTGATATTGGGGTGGCTTTATATTCAGAATTCGGCACATTAATTCCTGCGCTTAACCTTTCGGCTCTCTGAAAATCTGCAAACTCCTTACTTTTGTATTTTTTCATGGTGTGACTGTCCCTATTAGACTTAATAATGTAGTTGTTGTTGATATCATTGTTATTGTCATTTTTCTTGATTCCCGAATCTATCAATGATTCCCAACCTTGTCTTTCTTCGTCATCGCTGTCATTGATTTCACTTTCGTCTTTCCAATTATAAAAATCGACAACATCCTCCAACTCATTTCTTTCATCACTATCATCATGTAAATCACTATCCTCCCATTTGCTTTTTCTAAAAAAATGTCTTGTCTGTTTCATATTGTTTGTTAGATTTTGCTCGATACTGTTCTCATCGTCATCCTCATTGTTATTTCTATCATGTAATGTCACTTTTCGTGGAATATATTCACCACTTTCGTCCTTCGATATAGCGTCTTCTACACTACTGTCCCTATCAGTTTCGTCCTCATTCAAATTCACTTCAAATTCGCCACTCTCACGATTGTTCGAATAATCCTTTTCAACTGATTTTTCAAACCAATTTCTGAAATACTCCTCACCACTGACATCATCATTCTTCCCAGCATTTTCGTCACCATCTCTCCCGTGACGGAACCGATTTGTAAAGTAATTCTCTTCTTGACCATTTTCGCCACTGTCTTGTGATGAAAACTGCTTTCGGTTTTTAATATTAGGGTTGTAACCATATTGATATGTTCCATCAGGAGTGTCGTCAAACTGTGATGTTTCAAAGAAAGCCAAACTTTGTTCTCCGCTGTCTGAATCCTCCGAATCCACATCAGAATTCCCAGCCTCACCCTTCACTTCGTTTACCTTGTCACCGTTTGTAGACATAACCACATGTTCAGTATCACCAACAGCATTATTACCTATTTCTAATTGACTATTATCCTGTTCGCTTACTTGGCCTTCTGCAGCTTTGTTATCATCACCATTTTCAATCTGGAAGGTCTTAAAGGTTCCCTCCACAGTTTCATCAGCTACAGATAAAGTCGATTTCGTATCAGTTTCCTCAGGTACTTTACTGATAAGATTTTCTGCTTCTCCAACAACAGGCTGCAAACTGTCACTAAATGTAGATGCACGTGATTCAGACACGTGATTAGTAACTTCTGCTGCAGATATTTGTGATTTATCAAGACCCGAATCTTCTTCCTGTACGTTTTTTTTAATATTATGAGCCTCCATTACGGTATCCATGTTTGTATTTGAAACAGATCCGTCTTTGAAATCATTCTCTTGATTAGCAGCTATTTCAGCTTTGGGCGCTGACTCTATTTGGGGAACAATATCTGAATTCGAGGAAATAGGAATTTCTCCATTTTGATCATTATTTTCGACCTTTTGTGCTGATATGTCTGCATTTGACTGTGTTATATCGTTCGGTACATTTTCCATATTTTGATAGTTTGTCTCTGTATTCGATGCTGAAACTCCATCCCCAGGTGATGGTTCATTGCCGCCCCGGCGTTTTCTTATCAAAACAGACCTTTTCCGTCTAAATTCGAAAGCTGAGTCATCTTGTATGGTAGATGCAGATTGCTCATCTTCATCATCATCGGAAAAATCTGGTTTATATCTAAAAATATAATTATTTTTTAGCATAAATTTTATTCAATACCTAATTTGTTTGAAATTGTAAGAATAGTCAACAGCTAAAAATACTATATTATACCGATTATCTTTAAAAAAATCTTTGCTTATAATGTTACTGAAATTTAATAAAATAATCTTTTGTTTTCTGTTCTAACTATCGTGATGAATCTCTGGTATCGAATTTATTATGTACTTGAATTTCACGATAGATAAAGGGAGATGTTTGGGTGAACATTACCCTACTTCTGTTCAGTGTCTGTACGAAGTCAGACTATTCTGACTCTCTCTTGTGTTTATGTTGGTGTTTGGTGATCTTTTATATTACTTGTTGTTCGGGGCTCTGTCTGTTGTGTAGGTTTTCAACTCTCTGAAGGCGATGTTGATTTTAGCTAAACTCTTAAGGCCTATTTTGTTGTATTTGTTTACTTTTTTCAAATAGTTTTGGTAAAAAGCACATTTGATAACGGTTAATCGAGAAATTAACAGTCCACGTAAGAAATTTAGGTTTCTGAGCATCTGCATAAATCCCAGTATAACGTATCGGTTCGTGACCAAAAGCTGCCAAAGAAATTATCAAAAAGATTTGAACAATAAAATCAGAACAGGCATAGGAAAAATGTGTTCTTTTCTATACCTGACCACTCACTAGTCAAAATAAAGGCCAACATATTAATGTGGTTTCAGTAATTAAAATATGAAATGTGATAAAATAACAATCCAAAGATACTAATATTAGATATAGTAAATTTACACTATGCTGTATACGACGCATTTCAAGGAGTTACCTCTCATCAGCAGCATGAAAACCGAAACATTTGGAAGACCAAAAACCAAACTTATTTTAAACAACAAGTACTCATAACTAAAAATACCGAAATAGGAAACCAAATTTCAGATAACTTATTTACAAATAACAGATGCATTTCGAAATTAGATCTATGAATCGATTCCTTATTAATTCTGGGGTCAGTCGGGGAAAATCACCTTAATTCTAAAACATTGTGACGTGAATGATTTCGGAAAAATATATCTAATTGGAATGTTGTCATTAGACATTTTTATTTTGTTGGGAGATGCAAGAAACAAATGATACAATTCGTTGGAACGGACATGTTAGATGTTGGTTCAAGAAAGAAAATGTTATATAACCGATCTAAAAATATGAAAAAAATCGATAATTTCAAAATCCAGATGATTTTTTAATCCAGTGAAAGATACAAACCGTAATTTTATGTATATTGTTTTCCCATATGTTGCACCCGCAAATCTGGGTATAAACAACCTTGACTTTCCATTGAAGTAGGCCTTGCCATCCATTACTAAAACCTTGTCGTCTTCATTTTGGACTAAAGTATTTTTACCTGACCAATCTTTAAAACCTTGACAAAATGGTAGATATAGCTCTGGTTTACAAGCTGTAAATAAATGGATAATATAGTGCAAGATGATAATGTTACTAAAGTGAAATACAAAATCCATATACCATGTATGCTTTGCTAACCAAACTAATATTATTAATTTGTATGGACAGCTTCACTAATTTGTGGGAAATGGTTACAGTATGAATACATTAAGAGAATAACACAATATAACATATTTAAGTGATAGAAGTGTACAGTTATACATAAAATGACATAATTCACATTTTTCTGAATAGCAGACAATAATCTTTACAGTGATTTTCAGACTGCTGTTCAGCAATGAAGAAATTTCTTTTATTGAGAAAATGGAGTGTAAATATGGATATGAAAAATTAGTTTTCATTTTGTTAAGTAAGAATTTCTAAAAGGTGCATAATAAGAGCGTAATGAGAAGAGATGGTACTCGTATTCACTATCCCCTTATGGCATGTCAAGTAAATTCAATCTTTTCTTTCTTTACGTGGTTGTAATCTTTATATAACCTTTTCTGCATCAAGGCCCTTCTACCTACAGGTCAGCATATTCTAAAATTCAGTGGTTCTCCAGAAGATTTTTGCATGTATTTCCCATTGGTCTTATGTTGACCTAAATCCTCTTCTGCTGGCCATCTTGAATGAGGGATTGGTACCTTATGAGGAACGTTTAAGCCATGTTTGGTTTCAATTAATTCTGTGGTTCTGTATGTTTGTAACTTGATATAGACAAAATGAGGATACTTTGTAAAAAAACAGCCATAGATGCTTCCTGTCAAGTGTCGTTCCATTTTTCCATTCAGAGGAAAAGTTTGTTTTATATCAGCCAATCAGAAAAAAGAACTACCTATGGTGGCTATATTTGTAGTCCAATCGGGACGAAATGACGTACTTTATAAAGGACCTCCCATAGATGCTTCCTGTCAAATTTCGTTCCATTTGGCCAAGCAGTCCAAGAGAGAAATTTTTTATTAATCAACCAATGAGAAACAAGAATTGCCCATGACGGCCATGTTTGTTGCCCGATCTGGACGAAATGAGGAACCTTGTGCAGAACCTCCCACAGATACTTCCTGTCAAGTTTCGTTCCATTTGGCCAAGCGATTTCAGAGGGGAATATTTTTTTATCAGCCAATCAGAAAAAGAACTGCCCATGGCGGCCATATTTGTAGTCCTTTCGTGACGAAATGAGGACACTTTATAAAGTACCTCCCATATATGCTTCCTGTTAAGTTTGTTCCAATTGGCAAAGCAGTTTCAGAGGATAAGATTTTTGAAAACTCAGCCAATCATGTACAACAATTGCCCATGGTGGCCATGTGTGTTGTCCGATCGGGACGAAATGAGCAAACTTTATAAAGGACCTTATATAGATGCTTCCTGCCAAATTTAATTCTATTTGGCCCAGTGGTTTCAGAGGAGAAGATTAAAAAAAGGACAAATATACCTAAGGAGCAATAAAAAAACGTAATCCATTGGACAGACAAACCCGGGAAGACAAATGAACAACCGCAAGCACAACAAATAAACACAGAAAACTAAAAAACAATGAACAACACGAACTCCTATAAAAACCAGGAGTGAACCCAGGTGCTCTGGAAGGGTAAGCAGTTCCTGCTCCGTATACGGCACCCGTCATGAAATTCAACAAAGTCAATTCGGTGGAAGTCACAAATCGGTGGAGGCACATGAAAGGTTACGACAGTGGGAACAGGTCCAACATCATCTTAGATATTGGAACACTGTAATGGTCAATCCATGATGACGACCGTAAATTTTTTTAAGTGATGACATCAACTTATCCCTGATAAAACACTGGCTAAGAATCTTTTGTGACAGCAGTAATCCTCTTTGTCGAAAGTCAGGGTAACTCACGCATGCCCTTGAAAATCGGATAAGCTGAGAAACGTAGACGCCATATGCAGGCCATGCTGGTATATTGCTACTCAAGAAGGGAAAATAAACATTAGGAAAGTTGAAGTCATCACGTTTGTCATAAAGTTTTGTCTTCAAACGTCCCTCATAGTCTATTTCAAGAAACAAATCCAAATATGAAGCGGACTTTGGTGTATCTGTAGTATCCTTAATTTCAAGCTCACTGGGGTAGATAAGATGTAGAAAGTCTTGGAATTTTTCGTTTTTTAACGACAACACATCATCTATATAACGAAAAGTGAAATTAAAGGATTGGGCTAGTTTCTTTTTGTTTTCACGTAGTAACCCTTAAATGAAGTCCGCTTCATATGAGTACAGAAACAGATCGGCGAGGAGAGGAGCACAGTTGTTCCCATTGGAATGCCGATTGTTTGTTGAAAAATTAGACCGCCAAATTCAACGAATATGTTGTGTATGAGAAAATCTAACATGTTTGTAATTTCATCTTCAGAATACTTTTTGTCAGAATCAGAGTGGTTCTTCACGAAATAAGACTTTTCTCTAAAAAGTACAAGAAATTTATACCTGCGTGTCCCATTTTTCTTGAAAAAACATGGATGAAATAGTTGCTTTAAGCGATCTTTTAATTGAGAATGTGGTATGGTAGTTTAGAGTGTAGAGAAGTCGAAAGTTTTTATGCTGTTGCATGTAGCCAAAGATTTTGATTAAGATATGAAAAGTTAACGGACGGACGGACGACGGACGACTGACGCCAAGTGGTGACAAAAGCCTATGGTTAGGTGAGATAAAAGTAACACAATAAACAAATAGTACAAAGATGTAATCAAATAGAATTCTCAGTATTTATGAATAATTACAAAAGCATTGTGGTCTTTTTTGGGAGTTAATTTTGGACTATATTTACTACTTTGAAGTTTTATTTACACCATAGCCTTCACGATTTAACATCTTTACACAAAACGAGCCCAACGTGCGAGTTGTTTCAATATGTTAACGAGGACATGTATGTGTGGTGTAAATGATTTGTAACTGAAATGTCTTTGACTGACGTATAATATGAATATTCAAAGCGATAGAGTGACGTCGATTCCACGATAATTAACGTTCCCACAAGTACGGCATTTTTGCATCATATATGGAAGGAGTATTTGTGGTTCATTTTCATTCTATTAGCATTTTCCAGGAGACAAAGGATCACAAATATTTAAATTAGAAGGCGGAGCTTTGTCTACGGAATAACATCAGCTTTGCATGTTATTCCATGGTTTTGCTCCTCCCACCTCCATTAAAATATACATGGACATTTTCTCAAAACCATGGAATAATATTATAATTTGGATATTGTACCATGGTTTTCGACTCTCTCAAAAGTTAAGTGATTTATTGCAGAAAATCATTAAAAAAATGACATTTATGTTACAACTTCATGATGTACTAGTCTAGAGGACATATAACCACGCTCGGAGGACTAATTTGTCCTGGTTTTATTTTTGTCTATAAGGATGGTAGATTTTTAGTTCAATATTCATTATCATTTATTCTATATTCTACAGTATATGATATAATCAAAAACTCGTGCATGCTATACAAAATTTTAAAACATACTTTCACCAGCAATTGCCCTGACCCCAAGAGATGTCATCATCGTCTTCGTCATCGTACATCCACAATCCCTCTCATCGAACAGGGTTCCCGGAGCACATAACATCTCTACCCAATGCCCGCTTTCAATCCACTGTTTGTATAGGTATGGTTTACCAAATAAAGGGTTTTTGTCACATGAATCTAGAAAAAATGAGGATGTAATTTACTGCCCAAGAATAAAAAATAAAAATATTTAATAAATATACAGCGTTTTACTATATTAATTTTAATAAATATTGTTTCAAATATAGTAATCGACATATGGTTTACCATTTTCTGGTCCGTCCTCAGGACGACAGTCATCAGTACAACTTTGATCGTATACACAGCCCCGCCGTGACCTGTATGACATGTTCTCTGGACAACACATAATGACTGACTGACCAGTCTGACATCCCCAGTAAGATCGACAAGTATGTCCGCTTGGTCTACTGACTGCTTCTGGCTCTTTACATGGATCTAAAAGTATTTATTGAAGTGAAAGAAAATAAAATATAATTTATAAATTACTAGTAATCGAAAGTGGATTTAGGGATAATGTACGTGTACCCAAAGAGAGTGATTGTTAAATTTTTTTGTGTGATTTCTTAATTTGACTTCAAATTTAAATTTCCTTTAAAAAATCCGGACCATAAATGGCCACCTAATTCTTTCAAATGTCCCGGATGTTCCATTCAACGTATTGGTAGTAACTTTTTTTCTCGTGGATGCCCATATAAACAACGAAGTGTTGTTCAACTTGACAAAAAATTATCTACACAATTCTGCTTTAAATGTTTGGTTAAAGTTATATTTAGAAAAAAAGGAAATATATCTACTTTACCGTCATGATCTATTATGGTCTGGATGCCTTAAAAACACTGTGAACATAGAGAATATGGTCGAATTTAATCAAACAATTTCCCTCAAACAGGTGCTATGGGTCTTGTTGAAATCTGAGCGATGTGCCAGATTTTCATCCGTAACGAGACTTTAAACTGAAGAACAACAATAAAACCTCTGTTCTATTTTGGTCTTTTATCGCATATATATGGCAATTTTGTTTCAAGAATTATTCCAGCATATTTCTTCTATTAAATTACGAACCGCCTCGGTGGTCACGAGGTAGCGTGCTCGCCTCGAGTGGCGAAGGTCGAGGGTTCGATCCCCGGTCGGGTCAAACCAAACACATTAAAATTTGTATTTGCTGCTTCTCAGCCAAGCACACTGCATATAGTAGTAAAGGCAAAGATCGACTGGTCGGCTATGAGTCGGCATAATGTGTCCGAGTGGGGTGATATGTCTTTTTGCGGACATCTATCTCGTGAGATAACACTTTAAAAATCCAGCTCAACGTGTCGGTCTAGTACAAAGCAGGGATCATATTCACATCATATCAACTTGTTCTCATCCTAATATGCACCTAATGGCTGTCACTGGACGTTAAAGAATACCTCATCGTCATCTATTAAATAACGAGGATCGTATGAAATATAATAGAGAAAGCAAGTGATCAACCGAACAGTATTTTTTAAATATTTTTCTATATGTCTAAAGTCGCGGTCAGGTGAACAATGCGTTTAAAATTTTACCCTTTGCAGCAAGGCAAAATATAGCGTCATGTTATATATATATATATATATATATATATTCTAATTTTATATTAATCAATTATTATTGATTGATTTATTTGTCATTGATTAATTGGTTTTTTGTTCATTTGTTAATGAATTTTCGACATAATTTGCCATAAAGATCTCCAAAACAATGTTTGCTTTAAATTTTTTCTCTTCCTCGACATCCTTACTTCAATATTTTTATTCGTAGAATAGTCATTTCTTATCATGAATGCAATTTTATTTAAATCAGTTGCGACGGACTAATAATACAAGGTTGTTCTAAATTAGTTACAAATTAATTAATTAATAATAGAATACATTCAACTGAAAAAAGCCCTTCAAGTTATTTTGAAAAGGTGTTTATAAAAACAAATACCAGATAATCAGCATTACGATAAATTAACATAATTATAAGTGTTGTTTTCTCAATAACATTTTTATTTATATTTGATTTATGGAGCTATGAAAGTTTAATTGAGGGCAATTAGTTATTTTTAATGTCGTAAAAAGTGAAGAAAAAAATCCATGTTTTTTCTTAGTCACCATCAAATCGAAAGATATTACGTTCACTTTTAAACAATATCAATGATATATTGAGCTTTTGAAAATAACTTAGTCCCAAATGAAACCCAGTCTTTTTATTACGTATCATCCTGAATTTGAAAACGTAAGGATATGGATTATAAGCACATGAGACATCAAACTAAACAAGAAGAAATATAAGCATTTAGCTAGGGGGTTGCCCAACAATTTGCACCAACTGTCACCACAAGTTCAGCACTATTTGATCCAGTTAAAAGAGTTTTTGTCGTTACACTTTTCCTTATTTAGTTTAAAAATCGCTATCTTTTTCTATAGCCTAAAATGAACATCTCTAAATTATTGGGTTTATTTTTTCGTACTACACGTGTATAACTTGTACTCCTGCACAAGTCATTATCGAGACAGTAAGAATGTTTTGGCTATAAAGACACTGCACATTAATTTCAAAAGGTATCCATAATACCTTTTTGGAACAAAGAGTCTTGTTGGAACGAAGAAAAAAGGTTTTACTATAAGGCATATCCGTAACACAAAAAATCTTACCCTTAGGGCAATTTGCCAGAATAGATTCGACACAAGCAACACTGTGATGGTCCCAAAACTGCCCAAAAGGACACATTTTTGTAGATGCCCGAGTATTACCGAATTCATCATAGAAACACTGGATAAACCGACTACAGTCTTTGCTGTGGCGTTTGTACCCAACTCCATGTACCATTTTGGAGTTCTTGCAAATTTCTGTTTATAAAAAAATCACACAAATGCTTTTTAACTTTTTAAACTTTGCTTCGCAAATTATTTGAAACAATTTAAACTTGTGTTTGTTTGGTTTTTAATTTCAGTTTTGTGATGTGTTTTTTCTTTTAATTTTTTTTTTCGATTTGTTTTCATTCTAAAATTTAGGATTTATTATGGTTGCATTATAGCAATCTGAGGTTTTATGTAATGCAAATTGAAAGAAATGTTTTGTTTATAATCAGAGAGAATTATCAAGATAACAATAAAAAAATTATAATTTTTGCCTTATATATGGCTATTCTTTTTTTCAAATCGTAACTCACAAACAATTTTGTTTATCATATAAGAAAAGTATTTCAAAAGTACAATTTCTACCTTCAGCTGTTTTTTCGTACGAGTCACTGTCGTCGTTATCATCACTGTCTGTAGAATCGGTACTATCATCAGATCTTCCTCTGTAAGTATCACTACTATCGCTATTAGTATCATCGCTGTCAACAGAATCTGAAGTTTTATCAGATTTTTCATCAATTCCGTTTCTGTTTCTATACTGGTCATCGCTGTCTTTAGAATCCGTACTTTCGTCTGACATATTAGTTTCACGGTTATCGCTGTCATTGGAATCTGGCCTTTCGTCACTTCCGTATTTAAAACCAGATTCGTGACTGTTTCTATCATTGTCATTGCTGTGGTTGTCATCATTGTCATAATATTTTCTCCTTCTATTATTTGGCCTGTCTCCATTGGAAGTATCACTTTCATCATTGTTCCTGTTTTCATCTTTCTCATCAAAATTTTCATGTTCATTATCATCGCTATCACTGCTATCACTGCTATCACTACTGTCGCTGTCATCACTTTGTTTTCTGTCTGGTCTTGTAGCTACACAAAAGTTACATTGGGGAAAATTATTATGCAAATATAAGCAATAATACAATAAAATGCTCCGCTGGGCGCAGCTTGATACGACCGCAGAGGTCGAACCCTGAACAGTTGGGGCAAGTATGGACACAACATTCAAGCTTGATACAGCACTGAATTTGGTTGATTGATTGATTGTTGCTTAACGTCCAGTGGCAAATATTTCATGCATCTTCATGACGAGAACCAGTTCAATTTATCAAACAATTCAATTAGGGGTGGGATGGGACACAAAGGGGAACCAATTTTGACTGCCACTGTAAAAGGAGGATGGTTGGGTAGGGTCGGATAATTTAGCCTCCTGTAGCGGCCATCAGCCTACTCTTTTTCGAAAACTACAGAAGGGGTCTTTAGCGTGCAGGGAGTGTGGCATTCTCCAAACACGTTACCCACTATGGTCCGCGGTCAGGCTTTCCGTATTATGACCTGACAACCCCCCCAACGAGACTGAATTTGGATTGTGAATAAATATTTGACACAGCATAGGTTTCTGACACAGAATTAATGTGGTCTAAGAACTTAAAATTTTTTAATTTACCTATTCAAACAATATCAGTATTATTTGTTTTTATATATAAATCAGAAATAACCAATTTAAAATTTAAAATTGGGCACACATATCAATTTCTTGCTATTGCGCAATACTGTGCAATTGAAGATTTCTTGCTATTGTGCAATACTGTGCAATTGAAAATTCCCCCCCCCCAAAAAAAATAAATAATTTACCCCTTTTTTAGCTTTTGTGCAATACACTATGAAGTTGCACATTGACCCCCCCCCCCTCCCAAAAAAAAAACCAAAAAACAATACAATTTATTGTAACCCCCCTTTTTTTGCTAAAAGAAATTTGAAATTTCCTTTTTAATTTATGAAATATGAAATGAGAAAAAAATTAAATGTGTTTGGATTACCTCCCTTAGCCCACCAAGATAATATCATACATTTCTATTTACTTATACTAAAGTTATTGTGCAAAAACCAAGAAAAATGCTTATTTGGGCCCTTTTTTAGCCCCTAATTCCTAAACTGTTGGGATCAAAACTCCAAAAAATGGTCATAAACCTTGTGTTAAAATTTCATAGATTTCTATTTACTTATACTAGAGTTATTGTGCGAAAACCAAGAAAAATGCTTATTGGGCCCTTTTTTGGCCCCTAATTCTTAAACTGTTGGGACCAAAACTCCCAAAATCAATCCCAACCTTCCTTTTGTGGTCATAAACCTTGTGTTTAAATTTCATAGATTTCTATTAACTTATACTAAAGTTATAGTGCGAAAACCAAATGTCTACAGACTCCGACGGACGACGACGACGACGACGCCAACGTCATACCAATATACGACCGCAAAAATTTTGCGGTCGTATAAAAACCAGATACTCACTCCAGAGACATAAAAGGGAAGAAAATTTCGACAATAAACGTCCTTAATTGCTTGTCTTGTGATGTGGAAATCTTTAGTGATTGTCTTGTGATGTGGAGACCTTTTTTGCTTGTCTTGTGATGTGTGAACATGAATACATACGACTTATCATGCCATTTAATACTTGTCTTGTGATGTTGAGTTTTTTAGTGCTTGTCTTGTGATGTGGAGAATTGTATTGCTTGACTTGCGATTTGGAGTTCTTTATTGCTTGTCTTGTGATGTAAAGTTCTTTAGTGCTTGTCTGGTGATGTGGAGATCTTTATTGCTTGTCTTGTGAAGTGGAGATCTTTAGTGCTTGTCTTGTGTTGTAAAGTTCTTTAGTGCTTGTCTAGTGATGTGGAATTCTTTATTGCTGGTCTTGAAATGCAGGCTGTTCCTCCTTGTTGAATGAAATATGAAGAGACAAATTGATAACAATTTGCATGTACAACATGTGCACATTTCGTACATTTACGACTCATGGATTGTGCTCAAGGTCAAACATGTTGAAAACCATAACAACAATCCAAAACGTTGAAGACCAATGTAATCAATCTTTCAAGTGTCCAATCCTATTGGATGTTACCTCACTGACACTGGGCTCTCATTCTTAAAGTTTCAAATAAAACAATATGGATTAAAGAATTACAAAATTACCCTTACCTTTACATATGTACGAAGGTAATTTGTCTGCATTTTCCAACACATCATCAGCACTGTCGTATGTATAAGCCATACTACGCCTTGAAGCGACTTCTTCAAAGTCATGCTCAACAGCATCATCGCCATAACCAACCGTGATTACTCGAATGTCATCCTCTTTTGCAAGGGATGCCTGGTGGGAAGTTGGTTTGGCGTACTGCTGAAAACCGCTCACTATAAGAACAATGACTTTAGTCGACACGGAAGATAAAAACGCTCCCCTCCCACCAAGTATTCCTAAATATGGTTTATTTGGTCCTTTTGATGGTGTCATTCCTGCAAGTGATGTGATTAAAACGGTCGCTTTATTTGATAATGGTATCATGCCAGTTATTCTAGAACCATAAACAATTGCACCAACACGATTGTCGTTGTTGCTGTTCAACAGATTAGCCGATGTCTGCATCACGGCTTTTTGGATAGTCTGAAATTCTTCGTTCGTGACATCATCCGAAGAGTCCAACACGAATATGATATCCATACTTCTGCAAGCTGAAAAATAAAATAATTTTTTTTTATTTGCACACTTTCAGTAAGAGCAATATAGTAGTAGGGATACTGCTCATACAACACTACTTGTATATAGCTAGAGTTTACCAATTAACTTTTCCATGCATCCCTGGCATAAACAATACAACATGTAAAGATCACCTTATGGCGTTAATTGATTGTTATGTCATAATTGACACAAGATGGAAAAACATGGCGTTAAAAATATCAAAAATCGTAATGAATCCAAACAAAATGAAACTAAGCACACCAACTGGGTGAATATCTTCTGTTTAGTCTTCCGGAGCACATGATGTCACTCTATTTTTTTGTGTGCTAACTTACATTCCTGTTACTTTAGTCTTTAGGTTGTCTTATTCTGACTTAGAATTTTTACAATATTTCCCATTGATTATACTTTTGTAGTATATAGTATACATGTTAATGTTTTAATAAATTAGTCCTGAGTTTGAATTGTCATCATATTAACATTTATCTTATTGCTTTAATATTCCTTGTCGATATTTGCTATGTGTGTTTTACCCGGCATGCAATTAAATAAACAAGAAACACAACATAACCGGTACAAAATAAATGACAGGACTGCTAACGGGGAACGTGTTTCATATTTATAAAACTAAACACTCTCTGAAATAAGAAAAATTGTTAAAAAAGGGGGCGATGAGATAAAGGGGACGTCCATAATATAAAAATACACAGACAAGGCTAAGAGATGATAATGACAACACAGAAAACAAAAACTTTAAATACATAACCAGAACAATATATATATATATATATATATATATATATATATATATATATATATATATATATATATATATATATATATACACAATATATATATAGCTAACCGACGGAGAAGTAGTATCAGACAGCACAATAAACCAACGAACGTCTACAAAATATCAACAGTCACATTTGGTGCTCAAGGATAAGCAAGCTTTGGCCCATGAAGTCACTGGTATCAACGCAAGCGAGATAAAATGTAGACTTGGGGTTCTTCTGTGGACAGAACAATTACTAACGTACAAACAAGAGAAGTAAAGCATGTAAAAGAAAAGGGTAAAGTAAAACGAGACAATACACAAAATCTTAAAGCACATGGAGCATGACCTCGCACAAAACAGTGTGAAAATAATCTAGTTTCATGTTTTAGATAGAACCTTTGGCCAATCAAATGTAGATAAAGACTGTAAGATGTTGAGTGACCGAAGTGATGATATCAATAAAGGCTGAATGTAACCATTTTTGGAAGTTCAAGTGACAGTAAGTTAACTTCGATCATTACGTACATGTCACCCCATAACTGAAGCGAATCCGGTGTGAATCATCTTAGATACCAATGGCCCACAGACTTGGGAATACTGCTATTAAGAAATGGAACATTCACAGCTAGAATTCACAATGTTTATCGTATCATCCGTTTGATCAGAAGTGTCAGTCACTGGTCTCATTGACTGAAGGAAGAGATATTACTTGTGATTTTTACGGCATGGTCCAGATATTTTAATTGGCACTTTATGGTACTTACGTGGTTCCAAATGCTCTTCACGTTCAGATGACGATGTTGTATCACTTGAATCATCGCTGTCTGACTTTGCATCAGAATTGGAATTTCGAATGTTTTCCCACGAACTGAATTTGTTGTTTCTTTGACGTATTTTCGTAAATCTATTTTCGACCATCTTGTTTGTGCCAAAATCATCATCAATAATAATACGTCTCTTGTCCTCGTCATTTTTAGATCTACCCGGAGAATCTGAATTCAAAGTGTCAGAAATTTCTTCGAACAGATTGTCAGTATGGACATTTCTTTCACGATCGCCTTCTTCGTTTGAATCTGTGTTATATCCGATAATTTTATTCCAACTTGAACCTATACCAATATTTTCATTTTGAGGTTGCAATTCATTATTTAGTCCCCTGATTCTTGGTCGGTAAGTGTTTTCGTCCTCTTTTTTGTGTTCTCTGTCTATTAAAAATCGTTTTTCACTTAAAATTTCATTGATAGTTGGTGTCATTTGGTCATACAAATTGTCATCGTTTTGAACTCTGGACCATAAATCAAGCTCTTGTCTTGAATCGTCATTGCTTTCGGCAAGTGGTGTAATATCCAACATGGAATTCTTTGCCTCGAATTTATTGATACTTCCCCTGTTGTCATTATTTTTAAAATCATTAATATTAAAGAACGTGTGTTCATAGGAAAACGTGTGCGACCCATCTAAGTCACTCTTCTTCGTTTCTGTTCGAGCGCTGTACGAAAATGTAGGTCCTAATGTATCTTCTTTTGAATCATCATGACTGGTACGTGCAGACTTCCTGTCGCCTTCTATTTCTGTAAGACCTGAATCATCACTTAA
The DNA here is from genome assembly GCA_028015205.1 of Mytilisepta virgata. Classification (NCBI taxonomy): domain Eukaryota; kingdom Metazoa; phylum Mollusca; class Bivalvia; order Mytilida; family Mytilidae; genus Mytilisepta; species Mytilisepta virgata. Next base: position 7,195,491 of record CM051516.1, read on the forward strand.
TTTTATAGTTCCAAGTGATTCAACTTCCGTTTCATCAAGGCGTTGATGCCCATCATTGTTGACATTTTCATTCAAAATATCGGATTTAAAATTCTTTTCCGCCTTAGGGGAAGTTTCCACTTGGGCATCACTGTCGTCCGACTCATTTTCATTGGAATCCACTGCGCCAGTGTTCTCGTGCAAAGAAGAGCTTTGTCGTATTTCAGAAGATTCGGTTTCTGTTTGTGTAGTTTCTGTTTCATCCCCTCCAGACAGTTTATAATTAGAATTTCCTAAAGGACCAGCCTCATTTTCAACTCCGACTCCCATATTGCTTTCCGTTTGCCCTTTTTCTTCAACTTCACTTTTTGATCCTACAGGAAAGTTATTGATAGAGCTATCTTCCTGAATATCAGTATTTAAATCCTGAGATTGTATTTTTTCATTAGCTAATTCTAATCCTATTTCATAAGAAACTGTAGAATGTACGCCATCATTTGAATTAACGTCATTAGTTTTATAATTAGCCGGAGAGTGTTCGACTACGGATATATCCGACTGCTGGATTTCTTGTTCTACAACTTTATTATTTCCAATTTTATTACCGACGCCAATTTGATTTTTAGAGGTTAAACTCGCATCGGGCTGAGATGCAACACCAAACTCTACATTACCTTCATTTGGTATAAGATTATCTCCGTTTTGGTTTGTATTTTCCTGTAGGTTTTCTGCTATTGGTGTGTCTTCTTGTTGGATTTCGAGTTCAACTGTTCCTGTTTGTAGTTCTGTATTAGAGTCCCCGGATGTTTCTGCAAAATTATTTAATTTATTTAATTAATTTCACAGTGTTTTCCAAATACAAGTTATGTATATTGAGAGTTGTTCATTTTCGTGACATTTTTTTTTTGGGTCGAAATATACTAGATATCTAGTACAGCACAATATAGACAAAATTAAATAATATAAGTTATATATACACGTATATAGGTAAATAAAACGAAAACAATTTACAGTTATGAAATATTACCAAATAATGAATTTGTTGCTTAACGGATTATGAAAAGTTAATTTTAATATCATTTATTAATCAAAGTTTTGTAACAGTCTTTCTCGGTCTTTGTTAGGTTTTCCATGTCGGAATGTACGTGTTCCATGATATTTTGAAGTAAAAGCATATTTGTTTTTCAACTGATTGGTAACTCGTTGACTTATTGTGTTGTAGTAAAATGATATTAGATACTTTTAAATTCATGCGTACTTTTCTGGAATAACAGTCACCAGGTACGCTGGTGACAAATGTTTCTGAAAATTCAGAATAAATGAAGCCACACATTAAAAATACATTATCATTACATGTATTATTATTATTATTATTTAAATTTATCTGTCTTTTTCATTATATGGAGTGAAAATAAAGGAAATGTAGTTTTAATGCCTTCGATATTGGCACAAGAATACCGGAGCGACAAATCAGTGGGGTAATCCCGTTAAATCAAAACCAAAGGCAAGAAAGCACCAGAACAGACAAATACCATTAGGATATATATATAGATGTACTATAACAAACAGAATAAAAAACATAATAAACTAAAAAGATTTATATATATATAATTATAAATATAATTTACGTTTAAAATTTATCTTAGGATGTCTTTACCAAAGTGCAAGATAGTTTATCACATTTTCTGACACCCCTTCCAAACAAAAATTTTCATTTACTACAAAAAATATAAACTTTGAGAACTGCATACACATATATATTTAAGTTATTGTCATAATTAATAACATATCATGTATGACCTTGCTATCTTCATGCATACACAGTGTGCATATCATTTTATTTAAACATTCTAAATATTTCAAGAATATTTAGGAGCTCATTTTAAATGCAAAGGTGTCAAGAAATAAACTCAATTAAACCTTACAAAATGTGAAGTGAATAATAACACCGTTTAATCTACAGTTTACCACACACCCACCTGCTGTTGACGTTTTTGAAGAAAAATAAATAGTCTTCCTGCTTATATTTAAGGGACTGGGCGATATTTATCGCAAGGATAGGACCAGTAAAAACAATTTTGTGGGGAGAAAAAACAGCCATGTCCCATGGTCTAGATACCGGGAAAAAAAAGTTTCCCATGCCTGTGGTTGTTTAAAAAATGTCCCATTATAGTGATGTTATTGTAAGCTTCAAGTACTAAAGAGGGTCAGAGTTAGGGTTAGGGTTTATTAGGGTTAGGCCTTAGGGAAAGAGTTTCTTTTTCAACAAAAGTGTTGGTCACATGGTCATTTCTTTTATAAAAAAATATGCGCCCCATGGCTTAGAAGTATTTAAAAAGTCTATGTCCCACGCCCATTTGTACCGGTCAAATCCCTGCGATAAATATTGCCCAGTCCCTAAAACATAGTACAATATAACATCAAAATTTGTTTATTATGATGATAAATGTTGTTATATGGAAATCAAATATTTCCAGCTTCCTTTTGACATATTAGCTTGCAACAGTAGTTTCAAATTGAGGTTTAAACTATAGAGTCAAATCATTAATGTTAAACCGGCAACTCTGTCTAGATAAACAACGAAAGCTAAAAGAATTTCAAAGAATAATGTCATAAATGATAGAAGGAATTAAAACTATACTTAATGTTCTTTAAATATTTAAGATTAGCAACACAAAGATCATAGCAGTTAATCGTTGATAAAAAGTGATATTGTAAGTTACCTTAAATGACAATAAAAAAGGCATAACTTTAGATCTCCTTAGAGATGAGAGGTAACTCCTTGAAATGCGTCGTATACAGCATAGTATAAATTTACTATATCTAATATTAGTATCTTTGAATTGTTATTCTGAAACTCCTGGGACGATGCCTCTGCATGGTGTACCCTAGTTTACCGAGGGTATTCGCCAACCCAGTCGTCAGACTTGTCCGACATTATTATTCATTGATTTGTTATAGAAATTACCAGTATTTAGCAAAATTCAAAAATAATAGAATTACTAATGGTTCATTCCTTGTATTGCACATGGTAGATCTCCTAGCTTAGCTGAAATTTGGCTTACTATTTCGGTATTTTTGGTTATGAGTACTTCTTGTTTTAAAATAAGTTTGGTTTTTGGTCTTCCAAATGTTTCGATTTTAATGCTGCTGATGAGAGGAAACTCCTTGAAATGCGTCGTATACAGCATAGTATAAATTTACTATATCTAATATTAGTATCTTTGAATTGTTATTTTGAAACTCCTGGGACGATGCCTTTGCATGGTGGACCCTAGGTCCCCGAGGGTATTCGCCAACCCAGTCGTCAGACTTGTCTGACATGATTATTCATTTATTTGTTACAGAAATTACCAGTATTTAGCAAAATTCAAAAATAATAGAATTACTAAGGGTTCATTCCTTGTATTGCACATGGTAGATCTCCTTAGCTGGCTTCCTATTTCGTTATTTTTGGTTATGAGTACTTTTTGTTTTAAAATAAGTTTGGTAATTGGTCTTCCAAATGTTTCGCTTTTAATGCTGCTGATGAGAGGTAACTCCTTGAAATGCGTCGTATACAGCATAGTATAAATTTACTATATCTAATATTAGTATCTTTGAATTGTTATTTTGTCATTAAGGGCATGAGGCTGAAGTCGTTTTTATTATCTATGATATTTGCTGCAATTCACAAAACCCAACTCATTTACTACAATGGTCTTAGGTAGAATTCCCATGAGAAAAACACAGAGATCAAAAACTGATATAATGAAATGTAATAATACAATTACGGCACTTCACCAAATGCAATATCATGATTTATGGAATTATAAAAAGCAATATTGACCTAGGTCGATATTGCTTTAAAGTGTTCCATAAATCATGATATGATATGAGGTGAAGTGCTGAAATTTTATATGAGGTCTAATAATTATCAGTTTTCTATTTCTGACTTTTTAAAAATCGCTCTAGCTATGTCAACTTGTCACATTCCAGTAGATGTGTGAAGCTATATTTTCTACACACATTGAATCTATTTCAAACATTTTTTTATTTTCTGTAATGAATAAAATGTAAACATTAATTAAACGGGTTTTAATTGTCTAAAACAATCAATCATTTAATTATAATTGTATTAACATGGTCTTTTTCGGCAATTTAAAATTTCGTTACCGTATTATTTTGCATATCTAATTAATTTTTTTTTATATTCTTTTAAATATTTTATATCAGAGTAAATATGATTGATGTCTATTTTAAAAACTAACAGATTTCAATGTAAAAATCAAAGAAGGAAATAAGTGATTTTATCTTTTCAAGGCCTTTCTGAAAAAAACTTAAATCCTGTGTCATAATCTGATAAAGTCAGTACCATCGAAAGACAAATTGTCATTACTTTATATATATCAGTAATTGTGTGTTCGGTACAAATTACATGTACTGGTATATCTAAATAGTTTCCTTATATAAAAATATCTCAAACAAAGTTAGTTTGGAATAAATAAATCTGTGTTTAATTATTTGTAATTCCGAGTAAACTTAACCTTTCTTAAAATAATTAAACTATCAACGCATCCAGACTATGGTGTTACCGTTGTCAGTTCATTCATTACCCTGTATAGTGCCTTTCCCAACAAATCGAAATTACTATCATGTGAATTTATGGATGTCTTCATTCCAAATAGTGTACATTCGTTATCTTCAAGAATTGATTGACTGGTGCAAAGTTTCTATCTAACAAATGAGACAAGATACTTTTATATTTCACCTCTATCTGCAAATGTCACCTCAACGGACTATTCACTTCACTAGAAGTAACTAACTTGCAATGTGACGGATGCTTACCCTTTAAGGGTACTTGATTATACTACCGGGTTTTTTTGTGGGAGTTCACATTGCTAGTGCTGATAGTTTTTGTGTTGTCTAGTGTCGATAATTACATTGAGTGAAGATTTAATTTGCTGTTGATAATCTTTAGAGTTATGATTGAGAAGAAAAAAGTTAGAAGTTTTAAGATAAACATCTATGTCAGTAATATCAAAAAATGCAATGGTTGATTATAAAATGGAGAAAATGAATTAACATTTTTCACATGGCAAATGAACAATGACTATATACTCTCTCAAAAAAGAAATGCAACATGTGAAAAAATATAATTTCCTGCACATTTTCAACATCATTTTAAATTACGGAAATAAGAATCACATTACACTGAAAGTTGGCACTCTGATTTTTCAGACTTTAAGATTCATTAAAATGTCAAAATTCATCACATTGAAATCCACAGTGTTCAGAAGACGTCATTTCAAATTCAATATCTGTTGTGCCCACCATTAATTAGCCTGTAACACAACACGGATCCGTCTCGGCATAGACTCGATCAACCGACGAGTACAGTGTTTCGAAATTCTCGCCCATTCTTGCTCTAGGGCCTGTTGTAGTTCTTGTAGAGTTTGCGGCGCTATAAATGTTCTATTGGGTTCAAATCTTGTGATTTAGTCGGCCAGGGGAGTACTGTTATATTCTTTTTGGCTAGAAAGTCAACAGTAGCACGAGCTGTGGGCGGCCGAGCTGAAAAACTTCCATACAGATATTCATTGCGGGCAGCATGTGTGGTGTCAAAACCTCATCTCTGTATCAAGTGGCGTTAAGGATCGTAGGATATGACACCCCACATCATCACACTTCCTCCGTCGAAATTATTGACCTCAAGGACCCAGTTCTTTGCGAACCTCTCATTTCGGTTTTTGTAGAGACGTGTACGGCCATCTTATTTCTGCAACTTGAATCTTGATTCACCGCTGAACCAGACACGCCGCCAGTTCTGCAGGTCCCAGTTTTAACTCCGTTGCACCATCGGACCCTTGCAAGTCGATGCCGGCGTCTCAGTACTGCGCCAAAATAAGGTCGTCTGGCGCGTAAGTGGTTTTCACAGAGACGGTCTCTCATTGTCTGTACCGATATTCGTTGGAGACCTGGGACATTTGAAGCTGTTTCTGTTGCTGTCATGGTCCGGTTTCTCAGGTGAAATAACCGGATGTAGGGATCTTTGGCTACTGATGTTGTCCTAGGTCAGCTAGAACGTTGACGGTCAGGTGTTGAACCGGATTGCTAGTACCGTTGCAAGAGTCTGGAAATCCGCTTAAAGATAAGCCATAATTTGCACGTGCAACTGTCCTTCTTATTCCCGTACGCCTTCTTCGAGCAGCGATACACATACTCACCAGAAAAGGTCAGGTGTGATCAACAGCCACTATCAGGATTTAAATTCAATTATCGGACATTTAAATTTTAACATAATCATGATTTCATGTCTCAATCACGCAACTTTTTGAGAAAATTGATGTTTTAAAAAAAAATTGGATGTTGCGTTTCTTTTTTGGGAGAGTATATATTTGTTGTATTTATTTTTGTGTCCCGATTCTCTTTGACGGAGGAAGGATGTTGTTCATTGGTTCATGTGTGGTTGGTGTTTCATTATTAATCAGCTTTTCCGTAAATATTAAATCAAATCGATACCATTAAGAACATTAATGATTATAGAACAATTAATTATTTAAATGAGGAAGAAATTGTTTATTATAAATATCATTATCAAAATGACTGTGACACAATGAAATGGTGGAGAAAAAATAATAAACATCAACCTGTTTGATACAATTGTCAAACGAATTTCTCTATTGTTTACCATTCTGACATTAAGTATTCTTTCCCTTTTTCATCAATATCATTCATAGTGATACAGGGAAATACCATTTTCCTAAATTAACTTTCTGTTCCGTATGACCTTACGTAAATAAATTACAAAAAGACATGACACGACTGTTGATAGGATTATTTTATGATCTAAAAGTTGCTTTTTTAATTCGATTACTTCCCCAAATAATTTTATGAAGACAAGGTAAATAATAACCATTTTTTATGCATAAAAAATGATATATTATTATTTTCATAATTTGTCTTTTGTAAATCTTAATACACATATCAGTCAAACTCTATTGTTACCATGAACATTCACATAGGATTTAATTTGAATTGAAACGTGCAATTTGATCGAGGAAGTTGGTACGTACTGTTTAACGTATCGTTTAACGAAAGACAAATTATGAAACCCTATTTAGTGATTTAAACATCAAAAACAGTTAAAAAATAATAATCTATCATTCTAATTATTCCCGAGCGTAATAATTTTTTTCAAATGATCTTACCTTCATTTTTGTATAAGAAAATTCTTGAAAATTGAATTTGAAAGATTATTATAAAATTTTTGGTACAGGTTATACTTGTATAATCTACTTTGGTCAGTTTACGCTTCAACTTGTACCTCTTCCCGGTTATATCGTATAACCTTTTCAAAACCTGAAAAACAATCCTAGTATTAAATTGGGGGTGTTTTATCCACTTTTTCAAAAAATGAAGTACAATGCAGTGTGGACAGAAAAAGAATGGTTATGTTTTAACTCTAGAGGGAATATTATTTAGAAGTGAAAGATATTACGTTGAAAAGGGCACCACATAGTATCTCTCAAGAAAAATCATTATAGCATTCCAAAATTTGAAGTTTTTCTTAAATTTCTCCGTAATAAGCACATGGACCCCCAAATTTTTCTTTTGCAAGAGAATTCCATTTAATTAAGATTATTATATAAGGGCGCCGTGGTGTAGTGGTTAGCGCATCGGACTACGAAGCCAGAGGTCCCTGGTTCGATTCCCGTTCGGGACGAAAATTTCAGGGATCAAATTTGCCACGCCCTATCGACACCATTTGGGAGGATGGTCTCGATAAACGATGCTAGTACGTCGGATAAGGACGAAAAATGGCTGTCCCGTGTAAGGGAGAGCAACACCCTTGGCACGCTTAAGACTCCTCTGTAGATGTTGAAAAAGGGTAGATCTCCTTAGCTGAAATTTGGCTTCCTATTTCGGTATTTTTGTTGAGTACTTCTTGTTTAATATAAGTTTGGTTTTTAGTCTTCCAAATGTTTCGGTTTTAATGCTGCTGATGAGAGGTAACTCCTTGAAATGCGTCGTATACAGCATAGTATAAATTTACTATATCTAATATTAGTATCTTTGGATTGTTATTTTGAAACTCCTGGGATGATGCCTCTGCTGGTGGACCCTAGGTCCCCGAGGGTATTCGCCAACGCAGTCGTCAGACTTGTCTGACATGATTATTCATTGATTTGTTACAGAAATTACCAGTATTTAGCAAAATTAAAAAATAATAGAAATAAGGGCTCATTCCTTGTATTGCACATGGTAGATCTCCTTAGCTGAAATTTGGCTTCCTATTTCGGTATTTTTGGTTGAGTACTTCTTGTTTAATACAAGTTTGGTTTTTGGTCTTCCAAATGTTTCGGTTTTAATGCTGCTGATGAGAGGTAACTCCTTGAAATGCGTCGTATACAGCATAGTATAAATTTACTATATCTAATATTAGTATCTTTTGATTGTTATTCTAAAACGCCGCTACAGGGGCCGCTCTCACAACCGCCAAGTGAGAGGGATTAGTATAAGTTGGCATAACTTGTTTCCCAATCCACTATAAATAAATAAGTTTAAACTAAGATTATTATACTTAAACCTAAAGAAAAATTCAAGATTATTATACTAAAACTTAAAGAAAAAAATAATTTAGGATTGGTAACCTAGGCAGTTTTTAGAGAAAGCCTTGCAAAATGAAAAATTAAGGGTTTTTTAGCTGAAATATACAAGAAATAGTGTCAAATATCTTAAAAACTATGTGATGAAGATGTTTATCTACATAAAGATTGACCTTAAAATTTCAGCAAAATAAAAAGGCCCTTATTGCCATTTAGTGGGAGGTTTGGCATTCCGCAAAACCTGGTTAAATAACCATTTTCGTTTTAAAATGCCTGTACCAAATCAGTAGTATGCTTTCCATTTGCTCTGGATATTTGCATGTCTCCCGACCTTGCAAGTTTTCTGGACTTTGATTATGACATTTCCCTTAGAGTTCCATTTTTTGTAATGAAACTTTATCCATTATAGAACAAAAGATAAAGGTCTCTTCTAAGATATTTAACATCCGTATGTGCATTTCAGCATTGTAACCAATATTCGATATAGACACGTAGTCTTGTATAGTCATTTATTTATATAATTATAGACGACGAAACTCATTTCTTCCTGAATTGTAAAATCAACGATGATCTCAGGAAAAACCTAATTCTTAATTTTACTGATCAGTATCAAATCGTAGTAAATTATAGAGATACTAAAAAACTTGTCAAAATTTTAAACCCATCAACGCCAAAACAAGTTAAGGCTGTAGCGTCTTTTATTGAACAGTCGTTAGAACTGAGGAAAGAAGACCCAAATAAAATGTATCACAAAATAACGAAATAAATTTGATGCACTGTATGGCCATTTCGTTGACTGACAACTCATCAGCAGTGCTCAAGATCAAAATATTGGAAAAACCGGTTAAAAATATAATGATGAATTAATAAGCAGAACCATAAAAAATCAAAACAATTAAAACAAATATGTAAATCCGAACATTATTAATGTTTATGTGTAATTGTATGATGTGTTTGTAATGCTATGGCCTTGTATGTATGGTCTTTTGTTAAATTAATAAAAGTTATAAAAGTTGTAATAATATGAAGAAGTCAAACAAATGTTAAATAAATGAACGTAATCAAAAGAAATAGACAAAATACTACACTTTTATAAATTATTTCAATTTTTTTTTGTGATGAAACTATTTTAAAAGCGTATGTCTTAATGGTATTCAATTTGCTTAAAACTACAATGAGTAGGTTTTTATTTCTGATACACTCTATTTTTGTTTTATAAAACATGTTGATGATTAAACTGCTACAAGAAGATTATATTTAAAAGATTGTTGTTAAAGGTATATTGGTAAGAATTTTAAAATGGTTGACAGCCTTGTCAGATCTTCTAACAGACACAAAGATGAAATAATGAATAAAGAAAATGTATTGAATTGGTTAGATTGATTTATGTGACTAATAAAGTATCGTTATGTTTGCAATTTAGCAACCTTTTCAACAATTACGCATTTAGATGTGTGAATGATCAGTCATTTCTGGGTCTATAAATAATAAATATACAACTATGGTGGCGGCGAACATGTAAGAGGAATGAATGATCGTCGATGAGATTGTCAAAAGATTTTTAAAAATACGATGACATTGTATGTAGCACAATTAAGTGACGTACAAAAGTTACAAGGATACTACAATTACTATATTAGATGATAAACAGAGGAGTTGTATAATCTAATAAAAAAAATGAAGGAAGTAAAGGGTTAATGTCCTGAAATGGAACTAGAAAAGTATATTAAGGAGTTCTGTCAAAAACGGGGGTCATTTTGATATTTTAGTGAGATGAATGCGTTTGGTCTTAGAAGTAGACGTTGTCGCGGTCATTACAATAGAAAAACAAGTAATACTGTGTTGTGATGCCAACACAAAAGTCCAAAAATCTGCGGCCATCTTGAAAATTCCGAAACCTTTATGCACAACTAGACATGGCCACCTATTTTTGTACCAAATTCCATTTAGTTCGCTTGAACGCTTGTTGGGATCCGCTTCGGACAGGTTCATGAAATTTTTAGAAAGATTTTCTTTAAAAACTGTTTTAAGTGAATTCAAAGCTGTTTTAAGTTTGGGTTTAATTTTGTGTTGTCTTGTATTTTAATCTTAATATACGTGTATATATAATCTTAATGTATACGTGATGTAACATTTGCTAATATACTCCATTTTATTTATTTTTATGTGTAACTGAATTTTGAATTCAAAGTTTTTTTTTTATACATATAAATACAATATTCTTTTATTGCCAAAAGAAAGGCGCCGTTACGGGCAGAATTTACAAATAATACAAAGACAGACAATGACAATTTTTTTCACATCATTTTAACACAGGCAAATTTTATGACAGAATACTCTCACAAGGGAGACAACTAAACTTGTAAAAAGATCTAGTAATCGTTGGAAAGTGAGGGTACCTCAAACAAATTATCAAATATGTTTCTCTTTCTGAGATCGATACATATACTAATATTGTTCAGTATAACAAAATCCTCACAGTTGAAAAGCCATATAAAAGAATCGTGTTTGCTGCACAAAGATAAACTGTTATATTTAACCAATATGTTCTCAATAAACGGTTTCCTAGCATGTTATAATTTTTCATATGCTATTAAACAATGGATCTCATCTTCTACTTCATTTTTTCATAAATTACATATCCTTTTTTTCTGCAGATATATTAAAAAATCTCTCCCTTTCAATTTCCAAATGGTGCAAAGCTACATGAAATCTACTGAGAATATAACGAGTTATGTGTCCAACCATAGTATTTCGTTTTTTGTTTCCCGATGGTTATTTTTAACTAATATTTTCTTTTGTTATGAATTCTCAAATATTAGCCAAAATGTCTAAGCCATTATACAAATGCACACGATCGGAAGCAAAATTAAAAGGCATTCGTTAATACAGTAAAGCATGGAACAAATACTACACATAAATAAAACCAGAGGGATACAGAACACACAGAGAACTAGAACAAGACATATTACACAGAGATGTAACCAGAGGGATACAGAACACACAGAGAACTAGAACAAAGACAAACTACACAGAAATAAAGTCAGAGGATACAGAAAACACAGAGAACTAGAACAACACATACTACATAGCCTGATGGATACAGAACACAAAGAGAACTAGAACAAGACAACTAAAATCTAAAAGACTATTTAGAAATGTGAATTCCTACAAACGGTATTGGGTGTTTAAAGCGACTAAAATTTGAAACGATTTCAAAATTCAAATCAAGCTAATAACTAAATAATGGGTCAAGAGATATTTATTTTATGTCATGTTGAACATTTTTATGTGAATTTATTTAACTTATACATTGTTTAATACAGTGAATATTATTTGACTTTGGTGATGCTATCCAGCAAGTACATACTACATTGTATATTGAAAGATGAACTAAACAGCCTGTGTAACACAATTTAGAAGTCGTTTAAAAAATAATATCAACTGATAAAATATGTGAATAATAGACAAAGACTCACAACATTTATTATTCGTGTTACATAATCAGGTTGAAATGAAATTAAGAAGCCACCTGAGCTGTCAAAATGTTAAAAACCATTCCGAAGACAGGACTTCTGACCTTATAAAAGACGTGATCATTTTCGACATACAAGTATTTGCACGACTAGGAAATATGTTGGTGTTAACTAAGTGCAAACATTCAAAACGGAAGGATATAGTGATACTTTTATGTCAGGAAAATCTATAATATAGGAACACTAGAGTGTTTCCTTAAAATTAACAAGGGACATCTTAAGCATAAATCTTTAAGATAGAATGGGAAATAAATGCAGAAAAAAGAGAGAAGTTGATAAAGATATTCTTTAATTATTATCGAAACAAGACTTGCGGGTGTCATTTTTGAAGTTTTTGTTGTGTTGTGTTTGTATCAGGGTTATAGATTTCAAAAGCTGCTTAATGATTTCAGACAGCCTTTTAAAGCAACTTAACTACATATATGGCTTCAAGAAAAGAAATTTCTCACCCTAGTTTCTACTGAGTTATCGTGAACAAAAGCAAACTCCTTCCAATAGCCCATGTAAGCTCGAGAACATTTTCACAGAAAGAGCTATAACAAAGAAATTTCATGCAGTTCGTTTAGCTTTTATGCAAGGAAATAAAATGCAATAAAATGTGACAAGTACACTTTATCACTGCATCAGGTAACATTTGTGAAAGACCCCTGTTTCAAAATTTTGACCCTGCTACCCAAACAAGTATCGTCCACCTATAATACCTTTTCTTGTTATGGCTGGACATTTGGTCTCTAATTGCAGTGTCTTGTCGTTTATTGTGAATTTTATAGTGGGGAAATATAAGTGGGAGTTTGGTGTACCGATACAACTGGTTTATCTCGATCTGTTCCAAATCGCTTTCAAACTTTTACTTATAGCACACAGAAACTTAAGATCTTTTCACAGTTACGCTACAACTATGAAATAATGTGCAATTCTGTAAAAATTGTTCTTTCTTCCATTGCCTTGAAGACTTTAAATTCATACTGATCTCTCACGAATACTGTCGATTTCTATTGAACTCTATGACGAGATATCATTAAACCCTTTATGAGAGTGTTATTTCAGACTTTTTCGTTTAGTAGAGCGACAGTATCCGATCTGCAGCTATGAGAGCCTTAGCAATGTCAACAGTTCAAATGAGCACATTCTGAACCTGCTACATGTATCTAAATTATGTTCCGTCCACTCTAATTTTGCAGTTCTAGCAAGCAGATACCTTGTTGGTAATCATACTCTATTGGTTTTATGGTGTGTTTTATTCACTAGAATCAGGATAGATGGTTTGGATACCCATAAAACCGGTTTAACACTACCACTGTTCAGTGTCTGTACCAAGTCAGACTATCCTGAGTCTCTGTTGTGTTCATGTTTGTGTTTTGTACCTTTTAATGATATTTTTGTCCTGAGTTCTGTAAGTTGGTTTACTTTGATTGATTGGTATGTCATTGCTTACCTTTGCTGTTATCCATTTTGTTGTTTATACTACCCTGACCTTTGATTTTATTTTTGTGTTTTATGCTCTTTGTTGTTGTTTTCTTCAGAAAAGATTTTGATTGGATGCAATTATCAAGCAACAAAACGAATAAGAGGAAAGTAGCCTTTCTACTTAAAAAAAGAAACTTTAATACGAACATGAAAACAATTTTCTTTTTGTTTCGAGTGTAAATATTCATAATTATTAAAAAAAAACTTAAATCATCGTTACTAAACTGGTGAAAAATAGTTACAAATATTGTCAAGTTCTATGTATATGTGATCAAAGTTTGAAGTTGCTTTGAAAAAGACTGGTACAAGACTGATTTTTCTTAGGCTCCTCCATACTGTTACCTTATAAAAGTCAGATGTTGTTCTGGAGTTAAGTCGCCTTTTCCATAATAAATCAAATATGCCATTTTCGGGTAAATTAGAAAACGCGTCGACTTCGATGGGCTCAATATATCTTGTTAAAATTTGAAACATACTTTGTTAAGATAAGAATTTTTCAGTGGTCAACTGCTAATCAATGCTAAACATATAGGTTCAACTCCTATTTTGTGTTTTAATTTAATGAAGATAAGGAAAGATCAACAATAACATACCAATTAATTAATGCCATTCAATCGACAGACATTCAAACAAAAAATAACATAAAAGAGCATAAAATACTCACATAGAAACAACAGGGAGTTAAGATAGTCTAAATTGGCACGCAAACATAGTAGTGACGGGGTTAGATCGTTTTTTCGAACCATTTCGTTTTCAACTATCGGCCATGGCTTTATCATAAACTTTTGTATAGAAAATTTATTAAGTGTAAATGTTTATTACTAGTAACCAAACATTCATACTTGAAAAATATCGAGGGTAAATGATTTCATATGATTTTATGCCATAATTGTAAAAAAATAGTTCAACTTTTTTTTATTTAAATTTGATACCGCCTAATTTCTTAACGTGTGTAAAGTTGGCATAGGTGTTTCCTTTATGTAAGATAGATAATTATGTATATGTGGGCTTACTACATGCTATAAGGATAAACCACATGAATTTCAGGGTTATGTTTTCAACGTTTTCCCTTTGTCTTTCGTTTTTTATATGTAGTATTACGAGCTGATTGCAATATTGTTTTTCATTTATATTAAACATTTGGCTTCTTATATCTGATTCTTTATCTCTTTAATTAGTAGATTTAGAAACAGATACAAGGAGGAAAAAAGAAAAAAAAAGACTTAAATCCAGTATTAAATTCTTTGGTACCAAGTTGATCCGCAAATGCGCAAATTTCGTCGATTTATGACTCAGCAAGGCCTAAAATGTTGAAAACCAAAACAATAATCCAAATTGTTATACCTTTACATCTTTACTCTATATGATTAAATTATATAAAATGAATAATATTTTAACTATTAATAAGTTGTTCGATCAGTGACTGTTACGGGTAAACAGTTTTCAGACTGTTCGATCGCAGTGATCTGTTGACAGTATGCCTTAATTTGATCAGTTGATAACGTCATGCCCACAAAGGTCTGTTTCCTTCTCATAACAAAACAAGTATAGACAGTGTTCTCGTACAATAGCTGTCAAGACTAAACTGGTACCCCCAGCCTGTGACTTCGGATAACAGAGGGTCAAGTAAAACAGCCCAGTCAACTGGATACTGTTCAAAAATTCAACATGCCAAAATGACCAAAAGTGTAAAGAAAAACACCATCAACGGGCATAGCTACGCATGAGAGGACAATCCTTAAAATTTAAAAATGTTGCAACGGTAAATTTAAAATATCAATTTCGGCATAGAATCAGCTAAATTGTAGTGATAATTTTTGCAACAGCATCATAAAAATTAGAATAAAAAATAACGACAAAATAAAATATCGCTCGCTGCCACAATTATAAATAAAAAAAGCCGACGAACCATTGATAGAATTGTGACTTCTGAAGAGCAAAGATCACGTTTTATTTGTAAATTGTTATGTAGTTTGTTAATTGACATTTGTTTTTCCAAGTTCCTATTATGTTAAGTATTGCTAATTACAAATGTAATCCTTTTCAATTCACTTTAAGTATAATGTGTTTTTGTTGACTCTTCTTAAATGCAAATTTAAATTTTAAAACATTTTATTTAATTGCTTATGTCAAAAGTAGATGAACGTAATGTCCAACTTGTGTCACGACATCATTATAACCAGATATAAATAACGGAGATGAGATATATACAAACTCTGTTCACTAAACACGTTTTATATCAGTAATGTTTTAAATTGATTTTAGTTTTCAGTGTCAATACAAAGAGCTTTTTTAAAGCTTTTTACGACCAAGAAAGTATACATCAGTAATTGTACTGTCGTAATATTTTTGACTGAACTGTACTTAGATAATATTCAAAGATTGTTTGATGACAATGCATTATATTTTGTATGTTTCAAAGATTATTACTATTATTGTTAAATTCTGTAGACCTTTTCCAATACGGTATTTTCTGTTGCCATCTTGTACGAAGAGAATAAGGATAGAATGTTCAATCCTCCTTCCCGTATATCTTTAACAAATCAATTTTAACAATATTATTCAAGCGTTTGATTTTAAACAGTCTTAAGCGGCTTACATTTTAAATACTTTCAGCTTTATAAGAACAAATATTACTTTGTTTTTTAATGTTTTAAGTCTAGAATTTCATATTTTGCTGTCCCGTAATAAGCTAAATGACAAATATTCTGGGTCATCATTCAGTTTTTTTTCGGAACTGAAACTCAAATAAAAACATAAAATCTCTCGGTATAAAAACTAAAAATTAACACATTATAAAACTGTTCATTTTAAAACAAAACAATTGAACTGTTATAAAAAGAATGTTCATTTAGAATAAATACTCGGTAAGTATAATTCATATGCACAATACGTGCATGTCAAAAATTTATTTTCGTCAGTGATGCCAATTGTCAAAACATTGAAACTCAAAATATTAAATTAATATCAGACAAATTTGATGACAATAGATTCCTGAGAATATACTGCGAAAAATGATATACAGTAAATTGGTTTTGTTTCATAGACTCACACCCACCATCCTCACATTTCTACATGCCAATAAATCACATATTGTATCAAAATATTCATCAACTCCACAAGGCAAGCAAGAATATATATATTACACATCAAGTAAAATAACGGGACAAAACGGACAACCTTGTGAAATTCAATCAGTAATTTTATGTAATTATTAACAAATATAAATGATGCAAACACTAAATTGTTGGCAATTCTTGTGATTTATCTTAATATATATTTTGCCGCGTTTAATAAATTTATTTTAAATACAAGTTTTTGAATGGTATTTTGTCATCTAAGTATATTGTGAAACTTACCATCTCCTCGAACACACTGCTGTGCGAAAAAACAGATGAAACAAATAAATCCACAGTAAAAACGATTCCATCTTGGGCGCATGATTTAATCCTACAAAAACGAAGAATTCAGTGTAATTTTTAAAGAGACAAAAGTGGTTTTAAGTGAAGTTTTTTCTTTCCCTGGAAATTAAATCCGAGAACAATAAATGTTCGAAATAGTCATGTTTCCTCACAAATTGAATTTTAATTAAAAATTGACAGAGAGGTGTAGGTTAAAATGTCAAACTTCAAAAATCTACTTACTGTTTTTGACAGTTATATATCTTAAATCAATTTTGATTCTCCTAAAGATCCTGTACTACCCAGTGCAACGACATGCTTCTTAACCGACATCTGAATTACCTGACCGAGTAGGAACATGTAAAGCAAGTCAGTTGTTTTTTTAATCGCTAATTGTTTGTGATGAAAATACATTAAAATTGTACGATAATTAATTTGAAGGTGTAAAAATTGGTTTACCTTAATAAATGTCAGATTGATAAACACAACAGGATCATAAAATGTTTACATGCATATTTTATTATTAAAAAAGAACACATTGCATAGAAGGATAAAGTAATGTTTTTTTGTTGTCAGTAAGATAATACATAGATTACAGTGTTGTTACAAATACATTTTTCTCCGAAAATAACACACTCTTTAATTTTTATTAGAGCGAATTGCATTTGTACATTTTTTTTAAAAAGAGGGCAAATATACCTAAGGAGCAAATCAAAAAACGTAATCCATTGGACAGAAAAACCGGGGAAAACAAATAAACAACCACAAGCACAACAGATTAACACTGAAAATTAAAAAAAAACAATGAACAACACAAACTCATACGAGTGAACCCAGGTGCTCCGAAAGGGTAAGCTGTTCTAGCTCCGTATACGGCACCCGTCGTGAAGTTTAACAAAGTCAATCTGGCGGAAGTCACAAAACGGTGGAGGCACATGAAATGTAACGACAATGGGAACAGGTCAAACATCATCTTAGATATTGGAACAGTGTAATGGTCAATCAATTCGTGATGACGAAAAAAGTATAAAATTTCAATTTTGCACTTGTAATCGTTTTGACCGCGCAAAATCTATTATCGTATAATACATTTTTACTGTTTGTTTTATTCTGTTTTAACTTTGAGTTTTATTACTTTTTTATTTTTCACCTGATATTGTATTTTATATAACATACAATATGCAAATTGCACATAAATATGTTTAACCCCACAATGTTCTATAACCAATTAACCAATTATTGTTCTATATGATCCTGGTCTCTTGACTACTAAAACACTACAAGCAACTAAAAGATTTCTAGCGATAGTGTGTATCGTCAGATCTGTTGTGATACCGAGTTATGTAGACCTTATCGCGTCAGTGATGACATGATGACACGATTACGGAGGGATTGTCACAGATATCATTTCAGGTATAGAAACCCATCCATCACTGTTCAAGGTAGCAATCGGAGGAGAGAGATACAGAGGTTAGACTCACGCAGGTATAACATAAGACAACAAAACTACAACGTACCATCACCACACTACTCGACACTGGTATTCCTATGCGTGCTAAACTCAAAGGCTACAACACCACCAGAGGTATTATATACTCTCTCAAAAAAGAAACGCAACATCAGATTATCTTTTTGAAATATTATTTTTCCGGACAAATAACCAATAAATATCAAAATATATGTACACATGATCATAATTACACCTTCATAAAAAGTTTCCAGGTACAATCATTTAAATTCATCCACCCGTAAACGACTTTGGTCGCAATCTGGGACACCCTACGATTTACGCATTGCCAAAAACTGGGTCGACTTTCACGTGCAAATCATGGGTTATTTTTTAGCTCAGTCAGTCGGTATAAAAACCCGGTATTTCTTTTCATGAATGCATTCGTAAAATAAAATTCTGATGAGGTGACGCTATGCCAAGGTTAGACGCTGCTACCCGGAATATCGCTATCGGACGACTAGAGGCCGGAGAATCACAGAATGCTGTTGCTGTAACGTACAATGTTCATCGTAGCACAATTTCACGCCTTTGGGGACGCTACCTGCAGCTTGGTACTACGACAGATCGGCCACGTTCAGGGCGCCCGCGTGTTACAACCAGGGCGCAAGATCGTTACATCAGACTTTTCCATCTGCGGAATAGGACTATTGCTGCAACAGAAACAGCTGTAAACGTCCCTGGGTTGCGCCGTATATCAGCACAGACAGTACGCAATCGGTTACGTTCTCATGGATTGAGGGCAAGAAGACCTTACTTTGGAGCAACACTGAGACGCCAACACCGCCGAGCGAGGGTTAGATGGTGTACTACAGTTCGTGCATGGAATTTACAGAACTGGAGAAGAGTATGGTTCAGCGATGAGTCACGTTTTCAACTGGAAAAGCGAGATAGTCGCATACGTGTGTATAGGCGCCGAAACGAACGTTTTGCGCAAAACTGTGTTGTGGAGAGAGACAATTTTGGCGGAGGCAGTGTTATGATGTGGGCCGCTATTTCTTATGCCAGAAACACACAGCTGATACATATCCAAGGCAATCTGAACGCTGTTAGGTATAGAGACGAAATTTTACGACCTCATTTATTGCCCGTAATTGACATTCGGAGAGAAATTTTTCAGCACGACAATGCCCGACCACATACAGCACGTGTAACAGTAGACTTTTTAGAACAACAGAATGTCAATGTGATCCGTTGGCCGTCACCCGATCTTAATCCAATTGAACATTTGTGGGATGAAGTGGATCGGCGCGTGCGCCAACGACAACCACCACCGCAAAATCTGCAACAATTACAGCAGGCACTTCAGTTTGAGTGGCAAAGGATACCGCGTGTTCGAACTCAGGGTTTAATTCAATCTATGCCAAGAAGAGTCGGGGCTCTGTTACAAGCAAATGGTGGACATACCAGATATTGACAATTTATGAGTGATTTATTGACAATATGTGACAAACTGTGATATTCCAAGGTAAAAGAACTCATGAACAAGAAGTGTGCCAATTTTTGCATTCCTGTGTAAATTATTTATATCATAAATTATGAAAATAATATATGAAGTAAATTTCCTATTTTCTGTATGTTGCGTTTCTTTTTTGAGAGAGTATATATTGTTATGAAAATCTTTTTAATTAACCCGTTTTTAGCTCATCTGGCTAAAGGCCATGTGAAGTTTTGCCATCACTTTTCGTCCGTCGTCCGTCCGTCGTAAACTTTTCATTAAAAAATCTTCTCCTCTGAAACCGCTGGGCCGATTGGTTTGAAACTTAATAGGAATAATCTATGACATGTCCTCTACAAAGGATCTTCATTTTATTTTGATCTGACGTAAAACATGGCTGTCGTTGCTAAAAATAGAATATAGGGGTGGATGTGTTGTTTTTGGCTTATAACTTAAAAACCGTTACAGATATCAAAAATCTGATATGGGGTAAAATTGATCAGCATGACAAGATCTACCTACCCTGAAATTTTTAAGTTAATTCCAAAACCTATTTAGGAGATATTGCCCTTTTTTCTTCAAATTTTCAACATTTTTTCAATCAAAAATCTTCTCCTCTGAAACCGCTGGGCCGATTAGTTTGAAACTTAATAGGAATGATCTATGACATGTCCTCTACAAACGATCCTCAATGTTTTTTGATCTGACATAAAACATGGCTGTCGTAGCTAAAAATAGAATATAGGGGTCGGATGTATTGTTTAAAGTTTGGCTTATAACTTAAAAACCGTTACAGATATAAAAAATCTGACTAAGGTAAAATTGATCAGCATGACAAGATCTACCTATCCTGAAATTTTGACGGAAATTCCAAAACCCATTTAGGAGTTATTGCCCTTTTTTCTTCAAATTTTCAAAATTTTAACATTTTTCGTCATTTATCTCCAAAACTATTTGAGATAGAAGTGAAATGTAAATTTGAAAAATGTTTGCCATGTTGATATCTACCTACCCTGAAATTTTAAAGGAAATCCCAAAACCCATTTAGGAGTTGTTGCCCTTTTTTGTCAAGTTTTCAAAATTTTTTCATTAAAAAATCTTCTCTGAAACCGCTGGGCCGATTGGTTTGAAACTTAATAGGAATGATCTATGACATGTCCTCTACAAACGATCCTCAATTTATTTTGATCTGACATAAAACATGGCTGTCGTAGCTAAAAATAGAATATAGGGGTGGATGTGTTGTTTTTGGCTTATAACTTAAAAACCGTTACAGATATCAAAAATCTGACATGGGGTAAAATTGATCAGCATGACAAGATCTACCTACCCTGAAATTTTGAAGGAAATTCCAAAACCCACTGAGGAGTTATTGTCCTTTTTTCGTCAAATTTTCAAAATTTTTTCATTCAAAAATCTTCTTCTCCGAAACCGCTGGGCCGATTGGTTTGAAACTTAATAGGAATGATCTATGACATGTCCTCTACAAACGATCCTCAATTTTTTTTTATCTGACATAAAACATGGCTGTCGTAGCTAAAAATAGAATATAGGGGTCGGATGTGTTGTTTTTGGCTTATAACTTAAAAACCGTTACAGATATCAAAAATCTGACATGGGATAAAATTTATCAGCATGACAAGATCTACCTATCCTGAAATTTTGAAGGAAATTCCAAAACCCATTTAGGAGTTATTGCCCTTTTTTCTTCAAATTTTCAAAATTTTAACATTTTTCGTCATTTATCTCCAAAACTATTTGAGATAGAAGTGAAATGTAATTTTGAAAAATGTTTGCCATGTTGAGATCTACCTACCCTGAAATTTTGAAGGGAATCCCAAATTCTATTTAGGAGTTATTGGTTTGTGTAATTTGAGGTCGGGTTCTGTTACATTTATTTAAGGTTCACCCTTATTCCTGGTCAATTATATCAACTTCCTGCCAGGACTACCACCATCAGGGAACATATTTTAACATTAAACCTTATGAAAAATAAACCTTCAACAAATTTTCCCTGAACAATTGAACCAATTGCCTCAAACTTCGTCAAATAGTTGTTTAATTGTCCAATGAAAACTAGACTCCGGGTGAGCGATACAGGCTCTGGTGAACCTCTTGTTTATGGTTATATATTATTGTTGCCTTGTTTAACAGTATCAGGAGCTATAGGAAACGGGTAAAATCCAATGATGCGAAGTTCTGACACAAATGCAGACTATCCTCACATCTTTTGATTTCATACTTGTGTTTTTTGTATTTTTTATGTTGTTTTCCACAGAAAATATGTCGAATTGATTATTAGTACATCATTATTGACCTTTCCTGCTATCTGATTTGTTTATTTAGCCCGACTTCGTTTTTGTGTTTTATGAATATTGTTATTGTGTGGGTTGTTTTGATGTTGTTTATATACTGGTATAATTTTTGACTTTTCGTTTTACTTTCTTAACCGCCTCTGAGTCATCGGTGTTGTGTTTGGGAGGTCTTTTGGTTTGATTCCAAGCCAAGTCAATCAAAAGGCTTTCTAAATTGATATTTTATTGCTACTTCCCCGGTAACAACGCGGCAGTTTAGGAAAAAATGCAGACTGGTCGGGGTTGGGTGCCATGTCTTCCTGTAGACTGTTGCATCGTGAGCTAGCACGTTAAAAACCACGCTAAACTTGTCAGTTTCATACAAAATCAGGGTTTATATTATATCACATCAGCATATTCTTGTCCTGATATGCATCCGATTGATGTTTTTTAAGAATAATCAATCTTTCTTTAGATGTATTAATAATCATGTACCTAGCTAAGTCTCCTTCCCAATGGCAATTTTCATCAGATAAATGTTCCACGTAATTGATATTGAAACATATACGACTTCCTGGAATAACTATGTTATCATATATTGAGCCTTAATGTATGCTTTAAAACAAAAATAGATTGTGTATCGTATTCATTTATTAGTAACGTGTAGTGAAATAAAATCCAGGAACCAAGTTTAAATCACTATGATTTCTCTCAAAGTGATTTATATAGTTCAAATGTTAAACAAAAGTGTCAATGAGATAAACACTTTTTTATTCAAAATAATTTATAAATATTTAAACATTTGAATTAATTTTGAATTGTTTTGTATTATAAAGGTTAATAGATTTACACTGATCAATAAAGGGTTTCGCTAAGCGCAGCATGATACGACCGCAACATGCTTATTTGGCACCTTTATCCTCCTCTAAGAAATTGCTTGTAAAAGATAGTAAACCTTTGTTGACATACTGAAAATACCCATCAAGATGATTTAAAATCTCCACTGAAATCGGATGAAGAATGAAAATATTATGTTTCCTCCAAAATTGCTACCTTTGACCACTTGTATCTCAGAAAAAATAAAAGGTAGAAAAAAATGTTGACATACTAATGAAAGCATTCACCAATTTGAATTAAAAGGAAAAATCCCCATTTAAATTGAATGAAAAATAAAATTTATATATCAATGCAAATTGCTTTATTGCCCGATATATCTCAAAAACCGTAAAAGATAAAAGAAATGTGTATACTTATTACTGGAAACACTCATCAAGATGAATTAAAAGAAAAAATCTCCATTAAAATTGGATGAAAAACAAACATTTTAGGCTGCAATGACAAAACTTACACGAAAATGTCTTGTGTAACCTTTATTGTATTTCTTATGAAGAACCATTTTTAAAGAAATTATAAAAATCGAATAAAGTTTCGAAAATAAATGTGTGTCCTTTTGTTGCCCCTTATATCTCTAAAACGGTAAGAAATAACGAAAACCAGTTTTTTTTCCATTTTAATCAAGGAACATTATAAAGAAAAAATCATAAAAATGTTGGACAAAAATTTAAAAAGCAACAACAAAATTATCAAAAACCCCTTAATGACAATTAGAAACAAGAGGCTCTCAAGAGCCTGAATCGCTCACCTGGCAAACAATGCACTATAAACTAAATCTCATCATCACCATTTACTAAGGATACCATGTTTACTTTAAAAACGAAATATTGTTGAAATCCGAGCAAGTGTAAAAAATGGCGGGAAAGTGGCAACCATTTTAAAAATGGCCGTCCAAAACAAACTTTCATCATCACCATTCAACATGTTTACCTTGAAAGTAGCTTTCGTCTTCATTTTCTTTCTATAATTCAGGAAAAAATAAGCAAAAACAGCATTTTGACCCCTATGTTCTATTTTTAGTAAGGGCGGACATGTTTTTCGACTAATCAAAAATCCAAGCATTAACTTTTTGCAGGATACCCTAAGGAACAATCTTACCAAGTTTCATTTGATTTCGAATAGTAGTTTCAGACAGGAAGATTTTTGAAATAATAACATAAAAAAAAGCCAAAAAATGTCAAAAAAGGGCAATAACTCTAACATCAGTTGACAGATTTTCACGCAAATCAGCACACAGGTAGCTCTCATCATGCTGAACACTTTCAACTTGCCAGAATTTGCCGTAACCTAATGATTTTTGAGATATTTCCGAAGAACTGTTGTTTGACCCCTATGTTCTATTTTTAGTAACAGTGGCCATGTTTTTCGACGGATCAAAAATCGAAGCATAAACTTTTTGCAGGATACCCTAAGGAACAATCTTACCAAGTTTCATTTGATTTTGAATAGCAGTTTCAGAGAAGACGATTTTTGAAATAATAACATAAAAAAAACTGTTGTTTGACCCCTATGTTCTATTTTTAGCAACAGTGGCCATGTTTTTCGACGGATCAAAAATCGAAGCATACTTTGTGCAGGATACCCTAAGGAACAATCATGCTAAGTTTTATCCAAATCCATTCAGTAGTTTCAGAGGAGAAGATTTTTTAAATAATAACATTAAAAAAAGCCAAAAATGTCAAAAAAAGGGCAATAACTCCTACATGGGTCGTTGGATCTTCTTCAAAATTTCAGGGCAGGTAGATCTTGAGGTGCTGAACACTTTTACCCTATGCCAGAATTTTGATATCTGTGACCGTTTCTGACTTATTTGCAAAAAACTGCGATTTACCCCTATGTTCTATTTTTAGCCATGACGGCCATGTTTTTATACGAATCAAAAATCCAAACAACAGATTTGTAGCACCCATACCAATTAATAACTGTACCAAGTTTGGTTGCAGTTGGACTTATGGTGTTGGAGGAGTTAACGTTTGAAAAAGTTAACGGACGACGGACGGACGGACGGACGACGGACGGACGACGGACGGACGACGGACGCCAAGTGATGGCAATAGCTCACATGACCCTTCGGGTCAGGTGAGCTAAAAACCGGAGGGGCCAGATTTCCCATCATTAATCCCAACCTGTATTTCTTCTGGGGGACCATTGTGGTAAAATATCATAAGGATACATTTAATAGAACAAAAGTATATCAGTGGAAACGCAACTGTCTACGGACGCCGACGCCGACAGGCTCATACCATAATACAAATATTTGCGGTCGTATAAAAAGAATACGGCAAATTTTTCGCATGTAAGCATCTTTTCGAAGAGTGCAAATTGTGTAAGAAAAATATTTTTTCGTTTTTAATTATCACCTCCCATCCAAATTTTTACATAAATTTGGCCTTTTTTATTATATCTCTGAGACAGAACATTCCTTTAAAAATAATGTCAATCCATGGACGCTTTTATCTATTTTTTTAATTAATCAGAGTAAGATACTTATTTCACATTAATTGTGTATATTCTAAGATATAATTTAAAACATTAACTTTCCATTATTCTTTCAAAGAGCTTTGTGCTTTATAGCATTGTCTCGTCGGAATTGTCTTGTATCAAAAATTTTTCAACAAAAATAAAACCAAACAAACCTCCCTCCCCCGGAAAAAAAAACAAAAACAAAAACAAAAACAAAAACAAACAGAAACAATCATAAACAACTTCCCTCTGTTTATAATTTGCCGATTTTGTGAACAGCGCGCATCATAATACATATAATTTAAGTAAGTGATTTTTTTTTAACAAAAAGCTATTCATCATTATAGGTTATACATCAACATGATACATAGTCATAAAATGTACCTACACATATGATTTATGTTCTTTGTTCATTTGCATTCATGGTAATTCATCTAACATTCTTAAAAAATAAAACAACCTTAGAAAAACAAAATAATATGCCATACAGATGTAAGGAGTCTATTGTTTTAATTCATGATAATTCATTCAACATTCTTAAAAAATGGAGAAAAAAAATCTTAGAAATGATATGACATACAGATGTGTCTATTGTTTTAATTCTAACTTATAGCCTTTGTGCTGCTCTTTAGATTTATATTATGGAAATGAAAGGGTATGTGGTTTGCGTAAAAATAAAAAATCCGACTTGAATGACCATAACAACAAACCGATACCGATGTAATAATTCCCTAAAAATTGTAAATGATAAAATTTTGAATACTGGTAATAATTGGTATAGAACATTGAATCACCAACTACCTATAGAAAAAAGGCAGATGGAAAATTATTTATAGGAACATATAGGTAATGTAATTTATATCATAAGGGTGACATTGGTTATATGTAATAACCTTCAGAACGAAAGGAAGAATTTTTATTAAATCTCGGTATACAAAAACCATTTTATCCTCCACTTATTTCACTTCTAGGGTTGTTTTCAAAAAGTGGTCTCTTTGGATTTGCTAATAATAACTGATAAATACGTACTAAATTTTTGTACGTACCTTAGTGTCGTTAAAGAAGACAGTTTTAACACAAATTTGCCAAAATTTAAAGTCTTTAAGACAGTTTTTCATCGTGAAATACACTCAGAACCTAAACCAATCTTTTGCTGTAAGTGAGTTTGTGTATTAATTGCTAAAAGTTATATAACTTTCTTGGCATATGAAGCAAATGGCCTTTACCTTTCCGGGTAGAAAACTTCAGTTTATTATTGATTAAGCATAAAAGTTCTGTTTTTTTTTAACATGAAAATGCGTTGCATAAAATCGTTTACAATAAAAAGAAGGTAAATAATTAAGATTAAAAATGAATGATTATGAGTGAAACAAATACAGGTGAAAGTGAACTGATGGATACAAATAATGTAGGTGTATTCGTATTTTACCATGGATGTAGAATAAAGCAGGTCATATTCTAATGTGAAATTAATGCCTTGGGTTAGAAATTTATGGGCTCTGTCAAGAATGTCAACTTACAAACCACAACTATGAAATGTAAACGCAATAAGCTGGATACGTTGGTATATTACGACTAAGAAAGGGGAAGCAAAAAGGGTGAATTAAAGTGGCCCAGAATGGAATTCAGTTTCAATGCGCCCATTGTCAAGTCCCGTGAAATCGAGATATATCAAAACTACGAATCATAGAAAATATCAGTTTTAATGAGGAAATAAACAGGAGTAAAATTATTTGTATTTGAATAAATTCTAAACCGAATTTTAATCACAAAATCGATCTTAGTACAGGGTTATACATGAAGTATTTAGTCCTAAGTTTCAGAAAATTTCCCAAATTCTAATATCAAATTCTTTTAAGTATTTATTTTCAAAACCAGCATAGAGATTCTAGCAAATATGTTGGTGATATCTCTGAAAACCTTCTATTCATGATATAATTTTTAAAAAAAATAAAGAAAAGCTAAAGCTAAATTATAAAAATTTTTGAAAACGAGCGTGTGTGTTGATTGGATTTTAAACCCATTTCATTATAATGTGACCTAGAATAACAAGATAACAGTAACCATTTTTCTAGCCAGCTTTTTCAGACGAAGACTATCGGTAGCATGAAAAATATACAATATAAACCCCCAAATCATATTATTTTCTGATTAAAAAATCTTTATTATTGTCTACATCTGGATTTTGTCAGGTTTTAAGATTTAATAAATATATTTAAATACTTGACTATGATATATCGAGGTACAATATGACTTCATAACATAGTAAATTCTTCAATTAATGTCACATAAAAATATCATGTTTTAACAAGTGTTAATAGAACAATCAGTAATGAACACCTAAAAAGGAATTGACTGGTAATTAAAAAGTTAAAATATGTGTGGCATGTGTTACTACGTTTTAAGATATTCTTCTGTTGGAAATAAGTTGCCAAAGTCCTGGTCCTGCCGTTTTATTTTAAACATGATCCTAGCCCCCCCCCCCCATTAAAAAGCAAATGGCAGTGCCCTAATGTGGAAATGAGACTCCAATGGATAAAACTTGGATAAAATTCAGGGATCCGTCATATTACAGTAGACAATTAAGGAAGGCTCCATATAATTTTTGCTGAGGGGACAGGAGGTAGACAAGGAACTGCTCTTAGATGCCAACAATTTGACTTTAGTTAACGGTTTGGTCGGTTTTATTGCTCACGGTGTTTTGGTTTTTTTTATTTTTTGGCTCTCTGAGGTTTTTGTCATGAGATTAACCGATGAAGGTTAATACAGAAATGTGTTTCATACGCAAAAGATTTAGATATCTGGGTTCGTTTCATGGGGGGGGGGGGGGTTACTTCCTATAAAACAGTAATGTGGACGTGCGGCTGGAATGGGTATACTTTCTGAGCCAAGTATGTGATTGGCTAAGATATAAAGCCTTAGATGTGTATATCAATGGGTGATAAATTGAGAATAAATAGTATATCAATGGTTTATAATTTGTCGACGAGAACATAATTTTGAACCTTTCCCGGATGCTGTATCGATTGGGCTCCTGCTGTTGTAACAATGTGTTGTAAATACGTCTGTTTATCTTTAGATGAAGTGTAAAGTTGACATACTGGCCGTTATCTTCCAATTAAGAGAATACATCTAGTATATGAATGGGTCTGGTTTTAAAGCATGGGTATGGACTTTGAAAAATTCAAGTATATGAATGGGTAGGGTAATAAAATTTCTGGCCGCATGACTTTACCCAAACTTAGGCCAAGTTACACCTCGACGGGCATGACATCCATATATCTGGAATTTTGATTTTTACTGGCCGTTATCTTCCAATTACGAGAATACATCTAGTATATGAATGGGTCTGGTTTTAAAGCATGGGTATGGATTTTGAAAAATTCAAGTATATGAATGGGTAGGTTAATAAAAGTTCTGGCCGCACGACTGCACCTAAACTTAGGCCAAGTTACCCCCCCCCCCCCCCAAGAAAAAAAAACAATTGTTAAATAATATAAAAGGCATTATAAAACAGCAGTTACAAATAAAAAATACTTCATCAATGTTGAACATCAAATGACGGCCAAAAGAATTACATGTTGAACAGACACATCTTAAATTTTGTAATTATGTATTAGGATTAAGCAAGCAGTATATATATAGCTGCTAGAGCAGAACTAGCTCAATACCCTACAGATATTTATATAAAATTTCAGGGAGAATATCCAGTATTGATAATAATCCATTATTATATGATGCCTTTTCCCTGTCTAAAAACCTGAATTCAATTGGTACATTTTCTTGGTTTTCATATGTTAAAAATATATGCGAATTAAATAATTTAGATGTAAATGATTTTATGGCAGTGGATTATACTGAAAATAAGATATCATTTGGTAAAAATACCAAACAAATGCTTCAAAATAATTATGAACATTTATTCTTTAAAAAATTAAAATCGCTCCCAGAAAACAGTAAAAAATTATATACGGTCAAATTAAGACCGATTATGTTGTAGACAGACTTAGTCTGAAGAGTAATTTTGAGACTAGGCGACTAACATGCAAAATGAGAATTAGTGACCATGCACTTCCTAGAAATTGAAAGAGGAAGATACGCAAGATTAAAACGGGAAAACCGTATATGCAAACAATGTAATTAAGAATTAGAAGATGAGAATAGTTTTTTGCCTAACTTGTCCTAAATACAAATCTCTTCGGCAAAATTTGGAAACAGAAATCGATAAAATATGTCCAGAATTTAAAAACTTTGATAAAAACAAAAAAAACAAAACAAAACAAAACAAAACAAAACAAAAAAACAGAAACACTTCTTTCTTCATATTATGCAATTTTCAGCTCCATTCATTAGAAAGTCTTTAATACTGAGGAGAGTGGACCCTGCTACTGCATAGTTTATATAGTACATCAATTAACGTTCTTGATTTATTGCTTGTTTGTTTAGTTTATGATTTATTGACATGTATGTCATCAACCCTTATGGGTATAATTGTGCATTCATTGAATAAAAAAAATAAAAAAATCTATTAAACGATGGTTAAAAGATTATTAAATTTCCTCAATCATCTTCACAAATTCGGATATCCTCGGTCCAAGTGCGGCCCATGAAAAATATAGTTCATAAATATCTCATGGTGTTACATTGCAACCTATTGAATAGAGAACGGATATTTGATTTTAAAATCCCAAAATCATTTGTAACTAGACAACTTAGAACCGAGGCGTCCTTTTTTAAACAAATATTTGCGGACGTATTATGGTATGATTCTATTGTCGTCAATAATTAGGTTTCCGCTCGTTTACTTTTGTTCTATTGTATTGAACGTATCCTTATAATATTTTACCACAATGGGCCCCCTTAGGGAATACAGGTTAAGACTGATTTTTGGAAGTCTGGCCCCTCGTGTTTTTTTTCTGGGGGTCATGAATAGTTTTTTTGATAATTCGGTTGTCACTTTTTAAATTTTGATCAGATTTTTGTGATTTTTTGTTCTTAATGTTCCTTGATGAAATAAAAACTTCTTAAGAGCCGTTCTTCACTATCTCTTACCGTTTTAGGGGCAGAAAAAAAGGGACACACCTTAATTTTCGAAATTTTTAATGTTTTGTTTTATAATTCTAATCATATTTCGATGAATATTTTGTGTAAAGTTCGCCATTGCAGAGATAAATTGTTCAACTAATTCTTATGTGGATTTTTTCTTTTAATTCACCTTGATGTGTGCTTTTATAAGTAAGTTAACAATTTTTTTCTAACTTTTATTGTTTCTGAGATACAAGGGGTCAAATTTAGCAATTTTGGGGAAAATTGTTAATTTTTCATCCAATTTTAATGGAGATGTTTTCTTTTAATTACTCTTGAGGAGTGCTTTCAGTTGTTATTTCCTATCTTTTACGGTTTTTGTGATATAGGGGGATTAAGGGGCGTAAAACGCAACATGCTAGATTTAATTTTTTCCCGTCTGGTTTTTGTGGCAAGTCCAATATCTATTTTAACATTGGTGTCAACAAGTAATACATGTACTTGTAATGAATTTTGTTCTTAACAGTTTTTCAAATTTAGAAATGAGGTTTAGTCAGACCTTAGAAATATAACCATATACAGAAATATATAGAGATTGCTTCTTCTGTATGTCCATCTAAAACAAATGGTTTTTGGAGTACATGTTCTGTGGGAACAAAAGAATGGTGAATTATGATTTTTTGTCTCTTTATACATAATGTTTTATAAATTAGCAACAAAATGTTTAGCAGGAAAGGTCAACAATGACATACCAATCAAAGCAACCCAACTGTCAGAATGCCAGATAAAATGTAACATAAAAAAGAGCAGAAAAGACATGAACACGACAGAGGGTCAGGATAGTCTGACTTGATACAGACACTGAATGGTGGTGGGGATAAACTCTGTTTTTGGGTACACAAATACCCCCCCACCCCAACTATCTATCCTGACACTCTGGATATATAAAAAACATTTTAAAAACCAAAACAGTATGATTACCAACAAGGTGACTGCCTGCTAGAACTGAAATTTAGAGTGGACGGTACATAATTTAGATAGCAGGGTCAGAATGTGCTCATTTTAACTGTAAAATTAGCTAAGGCTCTCATAGCGGCAGGTCAGATACTGTCGCTCTATTAAATTAACAATTCCATAAAGGGTTTAATGCTATCTCATCATAGAGTTCAATAGAAATCGGCAGTATTCGTTTGATTTGCACATTGAAAATAGTACTTAATTTGCCTTCTTTAAATTTAAAATACTACCTATTTTTGCCTTCTCTCAAAACATCGCCAAGAGGATCTGTAATCAATGCCAACATTTTAAGTATTTTTAAGCTTATTACTATTATTGCTGAATTCTGCAATTTGTTGCCAAATTTACAATTTTTACCCAAATTCTTAGATATCACAATCTGGGAAAATTCAAAACAAAAACATCAGTAAATTCAGGACTACTTTAGTGATTATCATAAGTCATCGGTAAAAAATAATAAAATATAACAGATAAGTGTATTTCTTCAAGAAAATCACATA
This sequence comes from Mytilisepta virgata, assembly GCA_028015205.1. Taxonomy (NCBI): domain Eukaryota; kingdom Metazoa; phylum Mollusca; class Bivalvia; order Mytilida; family Mytilidae; genus Mytilisepta; species Mytilisepta virgata. The sequence goes on from CM051516.1 coordinate 7,227,600, forward strand.
ATTCATATAAAATAAATTATTATAAATATATTAATAAACAAGAGGCTGTCGAATGACAGCAAACCGGATTTTCCAGCATGGAAATGATGTTTGCAAATCTGGATTCCCAAACAGGATGAAGTAAAGAAATATAAATGAATTTTTGTAGGGTTTTGTAGGGTTCAGAAATGGAAAGGCAAAAATCAATCTTGACCTCCTATTTATAGTAAGTGACAAATATTGGAATTTTTGAGACTTGAACTGCCTTTTTTCAATTTTTTAGAACCATAACTCCTGAACGGTGAAAGTGAAAATCGTCAATATCGGAACGGTGAAAGTGGAAATCGTCAATATCGAACTTGACCTCCATTTTGTCATCAGTAACAACATATTAAAATTTGAAAAGCTTTGGTTGAACAGTTCATAAGTTATCACACGGACACCACTGGGAAAGCCATTTTTCAATCTTTCAAGAACCATAACTCCTGAATGGTGAAAGTGAAAATCGTCAATATCGAACTTGACCTCCATTTTGTCATCAGTAACAACATATTAAAATTTGAAAAGCTTTGGTTGAACAGTTCATAAGTTATCACACGGACACCACTGGAAAAGCCATTTTTCAATCTTTCAAGAACCATAACTCTTGAACGGTGAAAGTGAAAATCGTCAATATCGAACTTGACCTCCATTTTGTCATCAGTAACAACATATTAAAATTTGAAAAGCTTTGGTTGAACAGTTCATAAGTTATCACACGGACACCACTGGGAAAGCCATTTTTCAATCTTTCAAGAACAATAACTCCTGAACGGTGAAAGTGAAAACCGGCAATATCGAACTTGACCTCCATTTTGTCATCAGTAACAACATATTAAAATTTGAAAAGCTTTGGTTGAACAGTTCATATGTTATCACACGGACACCACCGGAAAAGCCATTTTTCAATCTTTCAAGAACCATAACTCTTGAACGGTGAAAGTGAAAATCGTCAATATCAAACTTGACCTCCATTTTGTCATCAGTAACAACATATTAAAATTTGAAAAGCTTTGGTTGAACAGTTCATAAGTTATCACACGGACACCACTGGAAAAGCCATTTTTCAATCTTTCAAGAACCATAACTCTTGAACGGTGAAAGTGAAAATCGTCAATATCGAACTTGACCTCCATTTTGTCATCAGTAACAACATATTAAAATTTGAAAAGCTTTGGTTGAACAGTTCATATGTTATCACACGGACACCACCGGAAAAGCCATTTTTCAATCTTTCAAGAACCATAACTCTTGAACGGTGAAAGTGAAAATCGTCAATATCGAACTTGACCTCCATTTTGTCATCAGTAACAACATATTAAAATTTGAAAAGCTTTGGTTGAACAGTTCATAAGTTATCACACGGACACCACTGGAAAAGCCATTTTTCAATCTTTCAAGAACCATAACTCTTGAACGGTGAAAGTGAAAATCGTCAATATCGAACTTGACCTCCATTTTGTCATCAGTAACAACATATTAAAATTTGAAAAGCTTTGGTTGAACAGTTCATAAGTTATTGCACGGACACTGTTTGGCAGCCGCCCGTCCGCCCGCCCGACCGCCCGCCCGTCCGGCCGCCCGCCCGCCCGCCCGCCGTACATCACCAATTTAATAACCGATATTTTCCTATGAAAATCCGGTTAAAAAACCTGTTATAAAAATGCAAAATTAACATAAAAAGAACAGTGTATATAAACAGAATAACAACGATAAAATGTATGACATTTAACATTTCTAAATATGTAATATCACAACAAACTTTTCCACAAATCTCCATTTCAGGTCAAACAAAAAAATCCTGTATTTCCAGTAACCCCACTGACCCTAATTTTCATTTTTGTTTTCAAAAACTTTTTACAAGTTATTTTAGAACAAGCACTACTAAAATCAGTCCCAAATTAACCTATATAAAAAGTTTGAGAAAAAAAGCCTATCAAGTGACAATAATGTATTAGTAAATGTTACAAAAAACAAAGGATTTTTTGTTTTGGCCTCATTTTCAATGAATGCCCAATGACCACACATGACAGCCAAAAACAAAACACAATCTAATAACAGCTATATAAATGTTAGGAATATACTGAATTTTTACAATTAATGGATTTCCAGTCCACTAATCCTAAAAATTAAAAGAATGAAAAACAATTTACAAACACTTATGTGTATTTTACTGCATAGTGTTGCTCATTTTTAACCCTTCAAACATATTAGCAATGCCCTCAAGTTTAAATTTAGCCTCTAACTGGTTTACTTCCTGATCAAATGTAGCTGTTTCTGAGGAGAGAAGTCCGAACAGTTTATCAAGTTTTGTCAAGTCGGGCTGCTGTCTGTGAAATTTGAACTGAAGTGGCTCATATCCTTTGTTCTTCATCTCTCTTACCATCTGTCCATCTGCATGCTGTTGATGCAGGAAGGAAACAAAGACCATCTTTGCTGGATATACCTCTTTGTAATATTTGTCATAGAGTTCTGCAAATCTGAAAGTAATAAAAATTAAATATTTAAGTCAATGATTGAATTATTGGCCAAAATTATCTTTCTATAGCTAAGAAAGCAGAGTTATGTTGTTACATGTATTATCATACAACGAAAAAATAGATAGACCAAATTTTCATTCTTCAATGTTTGAAGTCACCTGTCTTTGCGCGCCCAGCACTGTACATTGCTAAACTAATTGAAAAAAAATTGACAGGAATTATTCACAATGAAAAGAAATTCACTGTTGTTCCCCATAAAGTGAACTCAATTTTCTGTACATATCAAATATATCTTTAAAATACTTAAACTGTACTATTTTGTTCCTTAAGTAAATTTAGTTGTAGTTTAATTTTTGGCTTTCCTCGGTGGAAGAAGCTGAGTGGTCAAAAAGAACAAATACCTTCCGCAGGAATACTGACATCGGACATATTTACCCCACCACAAATTGAACTTGCAATCTCATAAAAAAATTTCAGGAATGTATTATATATAAATCCAATTACACACATACAGTCAAACCTGTGTATAAAAGGAACCCATGAGACCAAAGAAATGTGCCCTTTATGAGCAGGTGCCCTTTATACAGAGGTTAATTGTGCAAGTTTTGTTCATATATGTAACAGGGACATTTTCACAGTGCCCTTTATAGACAGTGATTTGCTATATAGAGGTGTATATCCACCCTAATATTTGGTAGAAATTTACCTCTGATTGTCAACATAGGTATTTTCCTCCTCATCTGTAACCATTATAATAGTTTTTATTACTTCTTTGGACTTGTAGTAAGGATCTAAACATACACCTGGGTTTGTGGCTGATCCTGCATGGATATCTACAGCTAACTTTAGTACCTAGTAAAACAAATATACTGACATGTCAGATTTGGTGTGCTAAATAATTGTTCACTAAATATTTCACAATGCTGAGTAATAACATTACAACCTTTACAATAATATGTAATAAGAAATCATCAAATTGTCTAATATTATTATTTATTCTATATAAATAATTTTGTTTTTTTTTGGTGTTGTATTGCAACAACAAATTTAAGTTTACAATAAAATACATATTTCATTCAGCATTCATACTGCTTGTATTTATTTCATTAAACACAAAATTCACAAACAGTGAAAATAAACTATTCCACAATACTTACCTCTTCAATGCTTTCTGGGTTTTTATCCGGTGTGATGACTTTTGTGTTGAAAAATGTCAGTTTTGCCTGTGTTATTGCACTGAGAAGCCCGGCTATGATTGAACTGGTTTTAATGGCTACCTGCATTGAAGATGATGCATCGCCCATCACTGCAATGGGTGTCTCCAGAGGTAAACTATAAATATAGATAAGTAGAAGTGTTACAGTATGTACCAGTATAAACCTGGGCATAATTTTTATTCATTATCAGGCCAAGACAAAAAATTCATATTTCTGCTAGCCCGACTGAACATATTTTTATGGAGTATTCCCTTAAAATGTTTGGACATATTTCAATAACGACTATTTAAGCCAACATTTTCCTCCCATAGAAACCAGCTGAAATTTCTATAAAAAAAAACTGTTTGCCTATCTTCCAATCTTATATTTTTAAAGCATGTTACCTGTAAGATAGGTATTTTTTATAACTGGGTCATCACAATTCTTTATGATAGCTACATTGTTGTTCTATTTAATTTGTTTGTTTAGTTGGGGTTTTACGCCGTTTTCAGCACATTTGGCTATTTTGCAGTGGCAGCCGGAGTACCCGGAGAGAACCACCGACATTCGGTAGGAAAATTGGCAATCCTTGTCAATTAGGATAAGAGTCGAACACACCCTGCCACAGGTAAGATTCGAACTCAAACCCAAGCGTTGACAGGCTAGTGATCATTAGCAGTCATGACGAACTACCTAGACCACTCAGCCACCGAGGCCCCTTAGTCTATTTAAAGAATATGCATTGTATGAATCTGAATAATATTTTCATAAATTCATATATTTATTGAAGTTTTTCCATATTATTATCATGATGCAATATGCCAGTGGTAAATTTTTAGTTGTAAAGATGGAACCTTAGTCTCAACAAGCTAATGTGATAACCTTTCTGTTGTATTTTTTATAGATATTCTGAAACTCCAAATTTTCCTCAATGCATATAAAAAATATCTATTTATTATTATTCAAGAAATATTAAAAAATAAATGACTAATCATGTCCTTTTTTTGCAAAAGCAAATGCATATTCACAGAAATGAACATTTAATAAATACTTTCAAGTTGAACAATAATTTGAGGACAAAAGCCTCATGACACAGATTGCACTTACCTCATTTCATCTAATCTTTCCTGACCAAGTGGTAACAACTGTCTATAGAATGGAGCTTTAGATTTGTCACGTTCCCTCATTCCCTGCATCGTCAACATTCTTTCAATGAATTTTCCATCTGGCAGAGTTATCTTTTCCCCTTTTGTTATTCTTTCTTCCAGAACTTTGTCTACTTCTGGACACTGCAGATCTTCATACCACCTGATAAACAAATGATAAAATGATGCAGTGAATTACATAATAATAAATGTACCATAATAGAATAGAGAATGGAAACAGGGAATGTGTCAAACAGACAACAACCCGACCAAAGAGCAGAAAACAGCTCAAGGCTACCAATGGATCTTCAATGCAGCGAGAAAATTCACATCCGGAGGCAGGTTTCAGCTGGCCCATAAACAATGATGTATACTCATTTCAGTGAAATGGACACTACACTAAATTCCGAACCATAAATATAAACCAAAATTAAAATAAAATGCTCCGCTGGGCGCAGCTAGATACGACCGCAGATGTCGAACCCTGAATAGTTGGGGCAATTATGAACACAACATTCAAGCTTGATACAATACTGAATTTGGATTGTGAATAAATATTTGACACAGCATAGGTTTCTGACACAGAATGAATGTTGTCTAAGAACTTAAAATTTTTTAATTTACCTATTCAAACCATATCAGTATTATTTGTTTTTATATATAAATCAGAAATAACCAATTTAAAATTTAAAATTGGGCATACATATCAATTTCTTGCTATTGCGCAATACTGTGCAATTGAAAATTTCTTCAAATATTTGACACATAATAGGTTTCTGACACAGAATAACTGAAATCAAAGAACTTAGAATTGGTCATATGAGTTGAATTTATATTCAATTTTTTGCTTCTTGTGCAATACAATATGCTGTGGAGAATTGCCCCCCCCCCAAAAAAATAATAATTTACCCCTTTTTTTAGCTTTTGTGCAATACACTATGAAGTTGCACATTGACCCCCCCTCCCAAAAAAAAACAAAAAACAATAAAATTTAATGTAACCCCCCCCTTTTTTTGCTAAAAAAATTTGAAATTTTCTTTTTAATTTATGAAATATGAAATGAGAAACAAATTACCCCCTCCCCAATTTCTCATTTACCCCCCCTCTAAATTTTGTTTTCAACCCCCCCCCCCCCATTTCTTTATACTTTGCAACCATAACAGCCCATTTAAATACACCATAACATATTAAAATAGATAAAATGCTCCGCTGGGCGCAGCTAGATACGACCGCAGATGTCGAACCCTGAATAGTTGGGGCAATTATGAACACAACATTCAAGCTTGATACAATACTGAATTTGGATTGTGAATAAATATTTGACACAGCATAGGTTTCTGACACAGAATGAATGTTGTCTAAGAACTTAAAAATTTTTAATTTACCTATTCAAACCATATCAGTATTTTTTGTTTTTATATATAAATCAGAAATAACCAATTTAAAATTGGGCACACATATCAATTTCTTGCTATTGCGCAATACTGTGCAATTGAAAATTTCTTCAAATATTTGACACATAATAGGTTTCTGACACAGAATAACTGAAACCAAAGAACTTAGAATTGGTCATATGATTTCAATTTATATTCAATTTTTTGCTTCTTGTGCAATACAATATGCTGTGGAGAATTGCCCCCCCCCCCCCCCCCCCAAAAAAAAAAAAAAAAAATTTACCCCTTTTTTAGCTTTTGTGCAATACACTATGAAGTTGCACATTGACTCCCCCTCCCAAAAAAAAAAACAACAAAAAACAATAAAATTTATTGTAACCCCCCCTTTTTTGCTAAAAAAAATTTGAAATTTCCTTTTTAATTTATGAATTATGAAATGAGAAAAAAATTGCCCCCTCCCCAATTTCTCATTCCCCCCCCTAAATTTTGTTTTCACCCCCCCCCCCCCCCATTTCTCTTGATACTTTGCAACCATAACAGCCCATTTAAATACACCATAACGTATTAAAATAGAAAATGACATCATAGTCATGGATGGCAAATTTTAAATATGCATAATTTAAAAGCAGTTTAGATGAGATAAACAAAAAAGCTTCATCAGCACATATTCAAAATTTGAGATAAAAAAAAGAGTTATCCCTCTTTGTACATATTTTTATAATCATGTTGTCATATTTGCTCTAAGTCATATTTAATTGTTAGCAGTAGTATGTATGTTAGTATCATATAATTTTAAAATTTCTGATTTGTAAGTTTATTCAATATATATGTTTGGATTGAAGTCATTGTTGGGTGTTACTGAAGTTATCCTTTAATTGTAATGTAAATAATGTAAATTGGTTTAAATTATACTGATTCTTGCTATTGCACAATACTGTGTAATTGAAAATTTCTTGAAATATTTGACACATAATAGGTTTCTAAAACAGAATAACTGAAATAAAGAACTTAGAATTGGTCATATGATTTGAATTTATATTCAATTTTTGAATTCTTGTGCGATACAATATGCTGTGGAGAATTGCCCCCACCCCCCAAAAAAAATAATTTACCCCCTTTTTTAGCTTTAATTTTGGACCCCGATTTGGACCAACTTGAAAACTGGGCCCATAATAAAAAAACTAAGTACATGTTTAGATTCAGCATATCAAAGAACCCCAAGAATTCAATTTTTGTTAAAATCAAACTAAGTTTAATTTTGGACCCTTTGGACCTTAATGTAGACCAATTTGAAAACGGGACCAAAAATTAAGAATCTAAATGCACGGTTAGATTCGGCATATCAAAGAACCCCAATAGTTCAATTTTCGATGAAATCAAACAAAGTTTAATTTTGGACCCCGATTTGGACCAACTTGAAAACTGGGCCCATAATAAAAATAAAATGCTCCGCTGGGCGCAGCTTGATACGACCGCAGAGGTCGAACCCTGAACAGTTGGGGCAAGTATGGACACAACATTCAAGCTTGATACAGCACTGAATTTGGTTGATTGATTGATTGTTGCTTAACGTCCAGTGGCAAATATTTCATGCATCTTCATGACGAGAACCAGTTCAATTTATCAAACAATTCGATTAGGGGTGGGATGGGACACAAAGGGGAACCAATTTTGACTGCCACTGTAAAAGGAGGATGGTTGGGTAGGGTCGGATAATTTAGCCTCCTGTAGCGGCCATCAGCCTACTCTTTTTCGAAAACTACAGAAGGGGTCTTTAGCGTGCAGGGAGTGTGGCATTCTCCAAACACGTTACCCACTATGGTCCGCGGTCAGGCTTTCCGTATTATGACCTGACAACCCCCCCAACGAGACTGAATTTGGATTGTGAATAAATATTTGACACAGCATAGGTTTCTGACACAGAATTAATGTAGTCTAAGAACTTAAAATTTTTTAATTTACCTATTCAAACAATATCAGTATTATTTGTTTTTATATATAAATCAGAAATAACCAATTTAAAATTTAAAATTGGGCACACATATCAATTTCTTGCTATTGCGCAATACTGTGCAATTGAAGATTTCTTGCTATTGTGCAATACTGTGCAATTGAAAATTCCCCCCCCCCCAAAAAAAAATAAATAATTTACCCCTTTTTTAGCTTTTGTGCAATACACTATGAAGTTGCACATTGACCCCCCCCCCCTCCCAAAAAAAAAACCAAAAAACAATAAAATTTATTGTAACCCCCCTTTTTTTGCTAAAAGAAATTTGAAATTTCCTTTTTAATTTATGAAATATGAAATGAGAAAAAAATTAAATGTGTTTGGATTACCTCCCTTAGCCCACCAAGATAATATCATACATTTCTATTTACTTATACTAAAGTTATTGTGCAAAAACCAAGAAAAATGCTTATTTGGGCCCTTTTTTAGCCCCTAATTCCTGAACTGTTGGGATCAAAACTCCAAAAAATGGTCATAAACCTTGTGTTAAAATTTCATAGATTTCTATTTACTTATACTAGAGTTATTGTGCGAAAACCAAGAAAAATGCTTATTGGGCCCTTTTTTGGCCCCTAATTCTTAAACTGTTGGGACCAAAACTCCCAAAATCAATCCCAACCTTCCTTTTGTGGTCATAAACCTTGTGTTTAAATTTCATAGATTTCTATTAACTTATACTAAAGTTATAGTGCGAAAACCAAATGTCTACAGACTCCGACGGACGACGACGACGACGACGCCAACGTCATACCAATATACGACCGCAAAAATTTTGCGGTCGTATAAAAACTAAGTACATGTTTAGATTCAGCATATCAAAGAACCCCAAGAATTCAATTTTTGTTAAAATCAAACTAAGTTTAATTTTGGACCCTTTGGACCTTAATGTAGACCAATTTGAAAACGGGACCAAAAATTAAGAATCTAAATGCACGGTTAGATTCGGCATATCAAAGAACCCCAATAGTTCAATTTTCGATGAAATCAAACAAAGTTTAATTTTGGACCCTTTTGGCCCCTAATTCCTAAACTGTTGGGACCAAAACTCCAAAAATCAATCCCAACCTTCCTTTTGTGGTCATAAACCTTGTGTTTAAATTTCATAGATTTCTATTTACTTATACTAAAGTTATTGTGCAAAAACCAAGACAAATGCTTATTTGGGCCTTTTTTAGCCCCTAATTCCTAAACTGTTGGGACCAAAACTCCCAAAAACAATCCCAACCTTCCTTTTGTGGTCATAAACCTTGTGTTAAAATTTCATAGATTTCTATTTACTTATACTAGAGTTATTGTGCGAAAACCAAGAAAAATGCTTATTGGGCCCTTTTTTGGCCCCTGATTCTTAAACTGTTGGGACCAAAACTCCCAAAATCAATCCCAACCTTCCTTTTGTGGTCATAAACCTTGTGTTTAAATTTCATAGATTTCTATTAACTTATACTAAAGTTATAGTGCGAAAACCAAATGTCTACAGACTCCGACGGACGACGACGACGACGCCAACGTCATACCAATATACGACCGCAAAAATTTTGCGGTCGTATAAAAATGACATCATAGTCATGGAATTTGTTAATAATAAGGTTTTGATAGCAGAGCACACATATCAATTTCTTGCTATTGCACAATACTGTGCAATTGAAAATTTCTTCAAATATTTGACACATAATAGGTTTCTGACACAGAATAACTGAAATAAAGAACTTAGAATTGGTCATATGATTTGAATTTATATTCAATTTTTTGCTTCTTGTGCAATACAATATGCTGTGGAGAATTCCCCCCCCCCCAAAAAAAAAAATTTACCCCTTTTTTAGCTTTAATTTTGGACCCCGATTTGGACCAACTTGAAAACTGGGCCCATAACAAAAAAAACTACTTACATGTTTAGATTCAGCATATCAAAGAACCCCAAGAATTCAATTTTTGTTAAAATCAAACTAAGTTTAATTTTGGACACTTTGGACCTTAATTTAGACCAATTTGAAAACGGGACCAAAAATTAAGAATCTAAATGCACGGTTAGATTCGGCATATCAAAGAACCCCAATAAGTCAATTTTCGATGAAATCAAACAAAGTTTAATTTTGGACCCCGATTTGGACCAACTTGAAAACTGGGCCCATAATAAAAAAACTAAGTACATGTTTAGATTCAGCATATCAAAGAACCCCAAGAATTCAATTTTTGTTAAAATCAAACTAAGTTTAATTTTGGACCCTTTGGACCTTAATGTAGACCAATTTGAAAACGGGACCAAAAATTAAGAATCTAAAGGCACGGTTAGATTCGGCATATCAAAGAACCCCTATAGTTCAATTTTCGATGAAATCAAACAAAGTTTAATTTTGGACCCTTTTGGCCCCTAATTCCTAAACTGTTGGGACCAAAACTCCAAAAATCAATCCCAACCTTCCTTTTGTGGTCATAAACCTTGTGTTTAAATTTCATAGATTTCTATTTACTTATACTAAAGTTATTGTGCAAAAACCAAGAAAAATGCTTATTTGGGCCCTTTTTTAGCCCCTACTTCCTAAACTGTTGGGACCAAAACTCCCAAAAACAATCCCAACCTTCCTTTTGTGGTCATAAACCTTGTGTTAAAATTTCATAGATTTCTATTTACTTATACTAGAGTTATTGTGCGAAAACCAAGAAAAATGCTTATTGGGCCCTTTTTTGGCCCCTGATTCTTAAACTGTTGGGACCAAAACTCCCAAAATCAATCCCAACCTTCCTTTTGTGGTCATAAACCTTGTGTTTAAATTTCATAGATTTCTATTAACTTATACTAAAGTTATAGTGCGAAAACCAAATGTCTTCGGACGACGACGCAGACGACGGACGACGACGACGACGCCAACGTCATACCAATATACGACCGCAAAAATTTTGCGGTCGTATAAAAACACAAAAGGATTAACAAAGGCTAGAGGTTCCTGACTTGGGACAGGTGCAAAAAAGCATTACGGTTTCTCATTATATTCCAATAATGAGTATACAATCGTATTCTAATCAGTTTTCGCCGTGGTATGGCTGCAATACTGTCCTTACGGCGTTAAACAACAATCAATCAATCAATCAATCCAATAATGAGTAAGAATATATATATATTCTTATAAGGTGGGAATCTCAAAGGTTTCAAAGAAACAAAGACAAACCTATTTTTTGAGGGGGCATGACTCACCATACACATCAGTGAATGCATCTTCTCATAAAGGTTATAAGAGATATAAGGGTGGAGATCTTAACCATTTCCCTGATATTTAAAAAAAATGTGAATTTTTAGTTGGTTTGAGAGGGCATGGCAAGCTCCCTCCCCAGTAGCCACCTTTAAATTTGACACTGTTAGGTCAATCTCCACATGGAGGGCTATCTTCCTGTAACGGCTCATAAAAATCCTCCAAACAGCATGTCCCAGACAAAGTTCAAGGTTGCCAAGAAAGAAAAATAAGAAACTCAGCTAAAACAATAAGTCTCCACCAAATGAAGAGACTTAACTATATTAGTAAATGTCCATTATTCAAACTGGCAATTTTTATAACAAGCAAAAAGGTTTTATTAAAGGCTTTAAAAAGAGTTTTCTTTAACTTTGCAAAATGACCAAGAAAATTTGCTAAAATTCATACCATAATACAGTATCTAGTTTGGTCTCATACTCTGCTATCCGACCTTTACTCTCATTTGTCAGATTATTTTTATACTGTTTGACCTGGCTGAAGGGTACTGGATATTCTTTTATAATCTCATTTATAGTATCCCCAGACAACGCTTTACATTGGTAGGCAATGGTATCTGATGGTGGGTCATCTCCATAACAGTAACGCAAAAACCAAGGCAGGTTAGGAAAATCCTGAAACAATATTGTTATATTTATAATCGTATAAAAATTTCTGGTGAATTTTTCAAAACCCATTTTGACATATTGCAGGTTCAATGCTGCAGAAATTTTTAAAACACATCTCAGATTACAAATCTGGCTATTAGAGTACTTGAAATGTGCATTATACACTGTTATAGATCTTCTAAGGGTTACTGAACATAATTACTCACCGTTCATTGTATGGTAAGTCAATGAACTAAATTTTCTTCCCTTCTTTGTTGCAGTTCTTTCTTAAAAAATTTTGAATGTTAAATTACCAAGTATAATTTTTCTTTATCTAATATAGGCTCAAGTTTCATCTGATAACATGATTTTATCTTCAGGATAACATATATGTACAATTTTACTCATCTTCATGAAGAATGGTATTAGGTTTTTATCAAATGTGATATGTTGGGTATGTAAAGAAGCTTAGATTAATTTTCCTTTCGATACTGGTCTCAAATGGCAAAGTAAATCATATATCCTCCCTTGATTGTTCAATGTGACAAAAGCTGTGAGTTACCTCCCTTCGAAGATTAATACATACTTTTTCTGGATGGAAGTGACAGATATCTGCTAATTTTTTCCATGGTTCTTTTGGTAAGAATACTGAAAAGAATTCCAGCTCTTCTTTTGTAAAAGTTCTGGTCCACTGTCTGATGTGTTTACAGATAGCACCACTGGCTGACCCATACTAAAAATATAAATATATGTAATGTGGAAAAAAATTAATGATCAAAATAATCAATTAAAAAATGTCTGTATATAAACACATGTAGTACATTAGTTAAATGAAATTCTGAATTCTATCAAATTACTATGGTCTTTTAGGCTTGATAGAAATAATTAAATATTGGATGTAAAGCATCATTTGATTGGTTAAATTTTTTTCATCTAGCTATCATAATATATAAATAACATATTTCCAACAGGGTAATGGAGTATATTGTAGCCTTTAAGAAAACATTGTCAACCAAGGCGAAGCCGAGGTTGATAATATTTTCAGAGGGGTTACAATATACTCTGTCACACTCTTAGAATTTTGTTATTTATTTTATTATACTGAATGTCTTAGATTTCATGAGTGGGTGACAGTATAAAATACCACCCGCTGTTTCTTTCCAGCGGGTGTTCGAGTAAAATACCACATTCTTGTAAACCAATGAAAAATAATTAAAAGTAGAGAAATTTACGTAATGTATAATAACATAGACTAAATTTTTCTTTTGTACTATGAAGGGGAATAATCCCCCTGTTTTTGACGTTAAAACAACTATTGGAATTGAATTATAAGGATTGACTGTAATTTTGTTTTCTGAACAGTCTATTTGAAATAACACCAATGTGCGTGGTGCACACTTTAACATAACTTTCTATGCGGGTTATTTAGTGTGCACCACTTCATTGAGGTTATTTTTTCATAGACTGAAAAAAATTTAAAGTCAATCCTTAATTAACTTACAAAATTAGAGATTTCTTCTGCATCATATCTATTTGCAACAACATTTGACCTACATGTACCCCATCTACCTTCAATTTAAAAGTAAATCATCTCTAGCAATCAACCTCAACTTTGATAACCTTTTTGTTGATAGGTTGTATTTTCTGGAGACTGGGGTTCGACAATTTTTATTTTAGAATATATACATGTGTATGCCTTTTATATTCATGTATGTAGTTAAAACTTACTGGAGATTTCTTTGCAGTCAGGTTATGAATGTTTGATTTCAACTTTCCAATGGTTTTTAGGTTTACTTTGTTCTTTGAAACCTGAAGCATTTTCATCCTTTTCTCTAAAATTCTCACTTGACGACCAGCATCTAGTAATTCCACAGCTTTCAGGACTTCAGGCAGCCCAAAATTTTCTCTGCTTGTTAACATGGCATTAACCAATTCAAAGTCATGTCTAGCCCAAGCTGATGTCAAACCTCTTACTCTAGCATCTGAAAAATAAATAACTGATCTTATGGACACAAGCCTTATATTTATAAGCTTATACTTCAGCCTTCATAAGCGTATACTTCAGCCTTCATGATTAATGGAAGAAATTATTATCACATCACTTATGAAAACTGAGCATTGCACAACACATATACTATGTTGTCGGGTAATTCGGTGCATTCAAATCATTTTCATGTTAATGCGCCGAATAGGACGGTGCGCAGAATTACCCGAAATGACTGTATATAGTAAGTGCTCCATAGTGAAGCAATAACTGACATGGTAAAAAAAATGCCCTGAAATGAATATTGGTAGGGAAAAAACTATAAATATGCCTTAAAGCATAACCTAAGCTCTATCCCTCAACCCCAACCCCCCCCCCCCCCCGCCTAAAAATTAAATCATACGTCATTACTACTTACTTTGAGTCAATGCAACACCATCCTTCAGCAAAGCCACCATCCCCGCTGCATACCTGTTTTTGTTTTCGTTTTGAGCATTATAATGTTGTTCTACAGTAGCATTGCCAATGAAAAACCTCTTTACATCTTCGTTGATATCCATATTTTCTACAGTTTTTGTATCGTCCATTGACTCTTGATCTCTGCGCCTGCTGGAACTCCTTCCTCCACGTCCACGACCACGGGATCGACCCCTCCCTCTGCCTCGTCCACGTCCTCTTCCTCGCGGCATAGTTAATAAAAATGGCCTAGTTATATACTAGGTGTCCTTCGCTTCTTTGCAAGTTCTTTAGTACGTGATTATTTCAGGCAAAGCATATTTATATTGTACGAGAAATGTACATTGCACAACATGCTGACAACAGTAAACATTGACCGTGGAACACTTCCGGTAAATATTACGCAAAAAGGAGTTCTTAATTCTACTGAATTTCTTTACCATGAACACCAACCTAAAAACATTTTTTAAGTAAAATAAAAAAATATTATTATACAGTAGGAAATTAGATTTATTAATATACAATTTCTAGCTTCTTGTCATCTAATATATATTATGTCGCGTTTATTTTTAGACTTAGACAAACTATATTACATCGCGTTTATTTTAAGACACTATTTTTTTTTTAGCACAAACTGATGTAACTGTGAGCAAGACATATGAGGCGCCGTTTTACTATTTATTCCTTATTTTTTTTATATCAAAAATTCTAATTTTCGATATCAAAAAATAGAATTCCTGATATAAAAATGAAGACTATTTTCAGATATCAAAAATTCGATTTTCTGATATCAAAAAATGATTTTTTGATATCAAGAATTTGGATTTTTTATATCAGGAATTCTATTTTTTGATATCAGAAAATACTAATTTTTTTCATATCAAAAAATTGATTTTCTGATGTAAAAAAATGATTTTGTGATATCAAAAATTCGAATTCTTGATATCAAAAAATCATTTTTTGATATCAAGAAATATGGTTCATTTTTATACGACCGCAAAATTTTTGCGGTCGTATATTGGTATGACGTTGGCGTCGTCTGCGTCGTCCGAAGACATTTGGTTTTCGCACTATAACTTTAGTATAAGTTAATAGAAATCTATGAAATTTAAACACAAGGTTTATGACCACAAAAGGAAGGTTGGGATTGATTTTGGGAGTTTTGGTCCCAGCAGTTTAAGAATTAGGTTCCAAAAATGGGTCCAATAAACATTTTTCTTGGTTTTCGCACAATAACTCTAGTATAAGTAAATAGAAATCTATGAAATTTTAACACAAGGTTTATGACCACAAAAGGAAGGTTGGGATTGTTTTTGGGAGTTTTGGTCCCAACAGTTCAGGAATTAGGGGCTAAAAAAGGGCCCAAATAAGCATTTTTCTTGGTTTTTGCACAATAACTTTAGTATAAGTAAATAGAAATCTATGAAATTTAAACACAAGGTTTATGACCACAAAAGGAAGGTTGGGATTGATTTGGGGAGTTTTGATCCCAACAGTTTATGAATTAGGGGCCAAAAGGGTCCAAAATTAAACTTTGTTTGATTTCATCGAAAATTGAACTATTGGGGTTCTTTGATATGCCGAATCTAACCGTGTATTTAGATTCTTAATTTTTGATCCCGTTTTCAAATTGGTCTACATTAAGGTCCAAAGGGTCCAAAAATAAACTTAGCCAGTTTGATTTTAACAAAAATTGAATTCTTGGGGTTCTTTGATATGCTGAATCTAAACATGTACTTAGTTTTTTTATTATGGGCCCAGTTTTCAAGTTGGTCCAAATCAGGGTCCAAAATTAAACTTTGTTTGATCCATGACTATGATATCATTTTCTATTTTAATACGTTTATGGTGTATTTAAATGGGCTGTTATGGTTGCAAAGTATAAAGAAATGGGGGGGGGGGGGGATTTGAAAACAAAATTTAGGGGGGGGGGGGGGGGGTAAATGAGAAATTGGGAAGGGGGGCAATTTTTTTCTCATTTCATAATTCATAAATTAAAAAGAAAATTTCAAATTTTTTTTAGCAAAAAAGCGGGGGGTACAATAAATTTTATTGTTTTTTGTTTTTTTTTTTTGGGAGGGGGGGTCAATGTGCAACTTCATAGTGTATTGCACAAAAGCTAAAAAAAGGGGTAAATTGTTATTTTTTTTTGGGGGGGGGGGGGGGGGCAATTCTCCACAGCATATTGTATTGCACAAGAAGCAAAAAATTGAATATAAATTGAAATCATATGACCAATTCTTAGTTCTTTGATTTCAGTTATTCTGTGTCAGAAACCTATTATGTGTCAAATATTTCAAGAAATTTTCAATTGCACAGTATTGCGCAATAGCAAGAAATCTTCAATTGCACAGTGTTGCACAATAGCAAGAAATTGATATGTGTGCCCAATTTTAAATTTTAAATTGGTTATTTCTGATTTATATATGAAAACAAATAATACTGATATGGTTTGAATAGGTAAATTAAAAATTTTTAAGTTCTTAGACAACATTCATTCTGTGTCAGAAACCTATGCTGTGTCAAATATTTATTCACAATCCAAATTCAGTATTGTATCAAGCTTGAATGTTGTGTTCATAATTGCCCCAACTATTCAGGGTTCGACATCTGCGGTCGTATCTAGCTGCGCCCAGCGGAGCATTTTATTTGATATCAGAAAATAATAAAAAAATAATGACGGCTCCCTTACGTGCAAATATTAAAGATATTTCTGATATGAATCACATCTCTGGCCTTACATTGATAACGTGCTACCGTATTCAACGTTTCGGTTTTTTTTCAGGAAATTTGTCCTATGGAAACCCTCTTCAGAGGCTCCATTTGTGTTTTTATTTATTTCTTATGATTTTTCAAGAAATCTTTTAAATATATATTATTTTAAAGATATATTAGTAGTGTTTATTGCGTACAACACTTCATGTGTCTATTTTTCACATGTTGTTTGCATTGACAATTATTTATTAGCCCCTTATCGTACTTACGATTTTACGGGGAAGTGTCAAATATGTAACTTGCAGGTGGTCCTACAATTTGTTGATGGGCCGTTTTAATTGATCGCCCTTTAGGCATAATTGATAGTTTCATGGTTATCTATATTAACCTTTTATCATTAGAAGACAATTGTATTTACTTCTAGTCATTTTTAAATCATAGAATATATTAACTGCTGTATCGTTTTATAAATTTTGGATAACAGTGATGTATGGCAAGCCGTTTTACTATTTATTCTAACTTCAAGATATCTCATATAATATATAAGATATCTCATATAATATATAAGATATCTTATATAATCCAGTTTTTATAAGATATCTTATAAACTTTAGAAGATATCTTATATACTTTATAAGATATCTTATAAACTTTATAACATATCTTATATACTTTATAAGATATCTTATAAACTTTAGAAGATATCTTATAAAGTATATAAGATATCTTATAAAGTTTATAAGATATCTTATAAATATTTTTTATATAAGATATCTTATATACTTTATAAGATATCTTATATACTTTATAAGATATCTCATATAGTTTATAAGATATCTTATAAAGAAAATTATATGAGATATCTTATAAATTATATGAGATATCTTATAAACTATATAAGATATCTTATAAAGTATATAAGATATCTTATAAACTATATAAGATATCTTATAAACTATATGAGATATCTTATATATTATATGAGATATCTTGAAGTTAGAATAAATAGTAAAACGGCTTGCCATAGTGATGCGTTTTGCAAGAGTGTCACTTTCTTTTTAGGAAAGATTTGAGTGTTTGGTTTGTTTGTGTTTTCAATTGACAGGGTTTTTCAGTGTAAGGACGTGGATAGTGTATAGCACATTGATAATAAACGCATAATTTGCGTTGTTATAGTAAATATTTATTAAAAAGAAATAAATATCCAGAAGTCGGGCCCCTGTGGGCAAATTATTAAAAAAAAAATATCTATGTTGATGACACACTCCCGGGAAACAATTCCCTATTCTATCTAAATTTATATAAAATACAATACAATACAATACAATACAATATTAGGTTATTTTACAGTGTTATGTACAATACGGGTAAATATTGTACGAGTCTGTATTGTATTGAAAGTCGTATTGTACATAACACTGTAAAATAATCTGTTTATTATACAGTTCAACATATTCAGACAAAAGTTTGAATAACCAATGCATGTTCTTTGTCGCGAAATTAACATTTTATTTGGAATAGCTAAATGGAATTTCAAAGTTTACTGAGCATTTCTTGAGTCGATCTTTCTTGTCTTACACTAGACAGTATATTTTTTTCTACAATCTATATATCCTCCCTTTTTACGCTCTACACTGATTGAAAAAACTGAATTAGAAATCAAATGCTAGTTTACTTTGCTAGCTGATTTGGGAAAAGTTTTGGCGCGTGATCTATTTAACCACGACGTCATAAACACTTTTCCTGTTTTTACTTCAAAATATCGTGAATAATTATATCAATTAATGTGTATGAAGATATTTAGCCACAAAAGGGTATTATTGTCAAACTTTTCTATAATATAATATAAAAATAATTCTAATATGACGTCCCTAAAACATGTAAAACATCCAAACCAGTAAATTTCGTATGCCATATCAGTTTGCTACTGTCAATATGATTTTCCATCATATTTATAGGCCATCTAATTGAGAACCTGGAGTTTTGAGCGGTATAAGTATACTAATTGTCCTTTATATATATGCTCCTGATTTCAAGTATTAAATAAACATGTCAAAATGGATTACGGAATTCAATAAACAAACTATTATTATACGTGTTATAATATCAAATTTTTGCTAAAGAATAGCAACTTCAAATAAACACTTTTAATTTTTAATAAGGCTGGTAAAAAGATCTTTTTAACTATATATATTAAAAAAAAATTAATAAGAAATGAAATAAAATCTATAAGTCTCCAAACTTCGTTTGAGATACTTTATAATTCATTGTATTGAAATAGAGAATATTTAAGGAATGTTTCAAATTTTTTTAACAGGTTATACGTTATAATTAACCTGGTTTCAATTGGGTCAATTTACGCATACAAAAAATTGTAAAATGTATATAAGACAGAATATTATGGCAAGCCCTTCTCGTCAAAACTATGTTTAAACCCTTTTTTCGAAAAAATTACACACTGAGATTTAAAAACCTAAAATAACACACTGAGAAATCGAAATTACACACTGAGATTTAAAAAAAATGAAAAACACACATTGAGAAATTAAAATTACACACTGAGATTTTAAAAAGACACATTGAGATGAAATAAATTGGAAAACACACACTGAGAATTGTTAATTACACAATGAGATTTCAAAAATACACATTGAGATTAATATGCAAATTACTAATGAATATTCATGAGATGAATAATTCAACAGATTAATATCTTGGTCTCTAGAACTCTTGTCATTAGAATGAAATGCGGTTCCTTCAACCAACATTCATAATAAATTTCAAGACTTAATTAACATCGTTTTTTGCTAACTCATATTCATAAGTTTGTTGTCTGTATAAATCAGATTAATATTATTGCTAACGGTGTATCGGGATTGTTGGCTTAAAACTGTTTAAGCATAGGTCCTTTTTCAAAAGTCTTTCAACTGTTACCTTGATTTCGCAGGGTACCTAATCTTTTATATTTTTGTTACGTTTATATGCTATAATAGACACTTGGGTAAAAATGTCATTGCATTGTTTGTCTTTTTGTAGATTGTTCCAATGTTTTCTTATAATTTTATTAAAGTTTTTCACCATTTGGTTATATCAGAGACATATAATACATGCCGTCTCTGGTTATATTTTGTAAAGAGAGAAAGTGGGTATTTTTCTTGTTCTATTGGTCTTTTACGTTGTATTTCTAATGTATTTTATAAAACATTTGGCGTCAGAGTGAAGGACTAACGAGTTCTGTCCTCTAGTTGTTTTAAGCTTGTATTTAGATTAAGATTACGTATGCTAATTAGATATGTGCGCATAAAAAATGCGCACAAATCTCAGTGTGTAATTTTAAATTCTCAGTGTGTCTTTTTGAAATCTCAGTGTGTAATTTTCAATTCTCAGTGTGTGTTTTTCATTTTTCGTAATCTCAATGCGTCTTTATGAAATCTCAGTGTGTTATTTCTTATTCTCAGTGTGTATTTTTAGGTTTTTTAATCTCAGTGTGTTTTTTTTTTAAATTCTCAGTGTGTAAAATAGTTTTGACGAGAACGGCTTGCCATAGAATATTTCAACATATTGGGCCAGAAAAACAGGAAAGCCATGGCAAAATTTAGACTGAGTGGTCATATTTAACGATTGAAAAGGGTGGAAATTTCAATCCAGAAATGGAAGAAAAACTAGAGGCTCCCAGGAGGCTGTATAGCTCACATGGACTATGTCCATCTTGACTGGCAGCATATTATATTGCTGTCAAGTTGCAACTGGCGCACTTGTTTCAAACAAGAAGATCTTCCAGTGATTTTTCCAAATAGGTCGTATGTTAAACACTGTTCGGTCTAGCAGCCATCTTGGATGACGGCCGGGGTCATAAAATATAATTCTGAAAGAGGACCAACTGAGGACCATTGCTGCCATTTTTTTCAAAATGGCCCAGTGGTTGTAGACAAGAAGATCTTTAAGTAAATTTACCATAGGGTACTATGTTTAACAATGTTCAGCTCTGGCGGCCATCTTGGATTACGGGTGGGGCATCGGATATAATTCAGAAAGAATATCACCTAAGGACCATTTATGCCAGGTTTTCCTCCAATTGGCCCAATGGTTCCAAACAAGAACCTATTTAAAACTATGTTTGGCTCTGGCGACCATCTTGGATAACGGGTGGGGTCATCTGATATAATTCTGAAAGAGGACCACCTGAGGACCATTGCTGCTAAGCTTTCTTCCAATTGGCCAAGTGGTTTCAGACAAGAAGATCTTTAAGTAAATTTCCCATAGGGTCCTATGTTAAACTATGTTCGGCTCTGACGGCCATCTTGGATGACGGACCGGGTCATCGGATACAATTCTGAAATACGACCACCTAAGGACCAATATGCTGCCAAGGTTTGTTCCAATTGGCACAATGGTTTCAGAGGAGAAGATCTTTAAAGGAAAGTTTACGCTGACGGACGACGGACACCAAGTGATGGGCCAGATGAGCTAAAATCGTAAAATATGTGAACGCTTTGTTGAAGATGGGAAACATTTTTCAATTGATTTTTCTACCTTTGAAATAATTAGAAATCCTTTTTATATTAAATTAGTAAATATCAATAATTTTAGTAAAAACGTCAGTGATCTTTCCTCTACAGATAAATTTATTTGGCTTCTGAGCAATATGAATAAACACATTAAACAGACAGATTTATTTCAATATCGAGAATCACTTTTAAACCAGTCTGTATTTAAAGAATTTGATTTAGATATAATTGAAAACCATTATAATTTAGAACAATTCTATGAAACGATTAAATCTCCTTGTTAAAAACAATTTTTTGAGGTGGTAAAAAAGAGTGTTCTAAAACGATTGAAGAGAAATTATCTTCATTTACCTAAGATTCTAAATTATTTTTATATATCCAAATGAAACTAAGCCCTGGTTTGGAGAAATGCTTGATAAGTTAATTAATTTCAAAGATGGACATATTATCTCTAAATTTCGTAGTGAACATCCATCATTAATAGCAAGGACGTATATGTTAGTTATACGTCCTTGTTAATGGAAACACGCCCCTTTCGGCATGAACGACTGACGACTGCGCAGTTACTGTAAATTTGTTGAATTTTATTGTACATAATAAAAAAAGAGAAGAATTTATAAAAATAATCAAGGTGCATTATTCACAATTTGAGTATCAATTCAAAATTATGCAGAGTCTGAGTCAACTCCTCAGTGGGCACGACTATTTTTTTTTAATAATGGAGCCGAATGCTGCATAATTTCAGCTGAAGAAAGACAATTAATATATTAATTAACTTAAACCTTTTGACAGAATGTACCTTTATAAAAAAATCTTTAGTATTTTATTGTGTATGTCTTATACTTCGACCACAAGAACTCGTTTAAAAAAGTTAGACGAGATTCTACTGTCGTATAAAGATGTTTCTTAACTTCATATGTACAATCTTTTTATTTACCTCCACTGGTTATTAAGTTGGCAACGAAGTTCAAAATACACAAAAATCTGATATTATTAGTTCAGTCCAAAAACCCGTTTCCTTATTGCCTGATTTAACTTTAATTTTCTAAAAATTAAATAAAATAATAATAAAAATAATAAAAAATGTACACATTTCATAATATTGTATGAGTTTTCAACATTTGTCAACCGACTTTTAGTTAAACTGTTTTTCCAGAATGCGATGAATATTTAGATGAAAAATTATACTTTATTCAGAAGCACTGAAAACTACAATGAATATAACGGATAAACTCCTGACACAAAACCTCTACATACTGACAAAACAAACGTCAAAACAACAGATCAGAGTTTTTATTGTGGTTGTTCATCTTAAGGTCACATAGTGAACTTAAAAATAGGCACCTGTGTAAATTTAAGGTAATTTCAAGGTAGGAATTAGGACAGAATTCTGTTTAATCATCAAATATACATTAAAGCAAAAAACTTGATGAAAGGGTTGTCTCGCTGGTTTCGGTTTTTTACGGAAGAAAGCGTCAAGGATATAAGTAGAGTCTTTTAGACCCTTAACAGAAACTGAGTGTTTTTGCAAGTAGAAGTATAGATAACAACATGCTAGTACTTAAAAATCCTGATAATATCAGTTTCCTTTCTCTTTCAGTTTTAACGTCCTTATAGTATTATAAAAGGTCAAAAAATTGTGCACAAAACTATACATGTATAAAACTTATCTGTGTCTTTATTGTAACTTTACAATAGGGCAAAAGTTAACACACATATATGTGTAAATGTAAAACCTTATTGCAAGCTAAGAATTAGAACCGAATTCTTTTTAATCATCAAATATACATTGAAGCAAAAAACTTGATGAAAAAAGATTCTCGTTGGTTTCTGTTTTTTTTTATTACGGAAGAAAGCGTCAAGGATAAGTAAAGTATTTTAGACCGTAACAGAACTGAGTGTTTTCACAAGTAGAAGCATAGAAACTTCTTGTTTATAAAAAAAAAACAAAAAAAAAAACAGGGACTTAAAAATCCTGAAAAATATCAGTTTCCTTTTTCTTTCCGTTTTAATTTCCTTATAATATCATAAAAGGTAAAAAAATTACACATATAAAACTAATTTGTTTATTTATTGTAAATTTCATAAATTTCAGTGCAGCCAAATCCCGGTAATATTTATGATATTTTTTCTCTGATTTCCGCCTTCAGTTTCATTATGCATAAGAGAACATCAAAAACGATCAAATATATATTTTACTTGTCATATCTGAGGAGCCATTCAACGTTTATGAATATGTTGTTTTTTTTTCAGTATTCTTTATTTTATATACAAAAAGTCATTTGCTTGTACACACGGTAATTTAAAAGAAGCGGTGAATTTTGAATACTGAATGTGAATTTGAGCTCTTTAACTGCGTAATATTGTATAGGTATGGCAGAACTATCACGTTATGTTTACCAGTACCTTTGTCAGAAAGTCGTTGGAACGCCTAAAGTTGTCCAGTATAGAAGATCTTTTTATGAAGCATTTGAAGATGTTGAAAACAGTCATCTAAAAAGGACGGACACAAGATTAGTAGCCAGTGGCAGTAAAGCCGAAGGAATGGATCTTCCCGGAAGTGACATAGATATAATGTATGTATTATTATATTTACCGGTGTATGAATATAACAAACAAAGACCACAACAGACAATAAAAGAAAAAAGTTGTTATTTATATATGGACGATGAGTTAGCTAATGCGGGGTTTACATTACTTCGCGTGCCCGACAATTTCGTTCGGCAAGAGATTACCACAAAGACAGATTTTGGGACATACCTATCTAACAAGGTTTGGAAGATGTTACATTTAGAAATTCCATTTTTAGAGAATTGGAAAATCAATGGACCTTGTATAACGAACAAAGACGACACTGTAGATCACGCATTTGCCTTGGGATGTAAGACATGGCCAGACTAGGCTCAACATTGGACAAGAAGGAGAAGAACATCGGGATGGCCGTCAAATAAATTAGTATGTGATATCTATAGGGAAGGTGTTCTACTAGTCCCAATCGGGAGTAAATCTGATTCTACGCAATATAATCATTTGGAATGGAGGTTATCATTTTCTGTACCGGAAAAGCGTTTAATTCATTCATGGAATCATTCCCAATTTCTTTGTTATGCTTTATTGAAATTATATCTTAAAGAAATTAAAAAAACACATAACATAGAAAAAATAATTTGTTCATATTTTTTGAAGACAACAGTTTTGTGGATTATGGAGGAGAGTAGTTGGGACATTTGGACACCACAAAATCTGCTAAACTGTTTCCTGTTGTGCATGAGACGTTTAATTTATTGGTATGATCATGGTTTTATTCCTAATTATTTTATTCCACAACATAACATGATCGATAGAAAAATTCAAGGTCAGTCACGATCTGAATTGGTGGATATACTGAAATTATCCTATAGAACTGGATCCTGGTTCTCTATCTTGGATTTAGAACCAGTAGAAAAGTTTCAAATTGACTGTTTCAGTAGTAAATTAACACAAGTTGAAAATGACATTAATACGGCAATGGTCCCTTCTATACCATTGCTCATAGCAACCGATTTTGGTGACAATGACGATAGAAGCTCGGCATTTTGTGAGGCGTGCAGTCTAACTAGAAACGTAAACTTAAGACCTTCAATCCGTCGAAATGCCATGTTACTGTTACAACATGTTTCCGGATACATTGCAAAATCCACGTTTTTTTTGGAATTTTGAAAACAAAAACAAAATAAGATATCGAATAGAGAAAAGGTGGCTATCGTGTGCCTTGATTGGAACGTACACCGATTCGGTATTAGGTTGGCTATTGGTTGCCCTGTACTTTTACTTACAAAGACAGTGTTCCAAGTCTTTAGACATAATCAATTACACTGAATCTACATTATTTATCGAAAAGATTTATATTTCGCGCAGAACAAAATTTACTTTTGAAAAAGTCAGTAGTTTCACAAGACGTTTAAATCACATTAAAGGGATTAACAATCGCCTGAAATTGCAGTTGTTGCTTTTTTTCGATCTGGAAAATGAGCCATCTGAAAACTTTGAGGAAGATGAAGATTTGTATCTTCTTCAAGAACTGAGACAAATAATTTGCCCTCCAGTCGTGTTTCTGTATTATCTCGAATTCTTGTGTTATCGCAGACTAAAACGAGTTGACGCATGCAAAGCTAGCCTTCGAAATTTAGAGAGGACAGTAGAAAATCGTTTTTATATTGATGAAACACCTTTACAAAATCTACATGGCGTTGGATATGTTTGGAAAGCATTTCATCTTGCAAAAGAATATGAAAAAGCCAACTATTGGTTTTGCAAATTGAAAGAGACAAGTGACACGCTGTACACAGAAGAATGAAACGAACCAATTAGTGATAAACCCATTATATAAATAGGAAACATGTATATTAACTTCATCGCGTTCTTCACCATTTTCATTTTTTGCTGATTTTTATGTTTTTATTAATGACTAAGAATTGGACACACAGACAGAAACCATTTAATTTGTCACGGGCTCTGTGGATTGTGACCCTCAAAATTGTGTTACCTATTCGATTTTGAAATTATATTATATTGCAGATTTTTTTACGTTTAGAAAAGAAAATCATATCAGTCAATGTTCAAAACACTCGGACGTAATTATACCCCCCGCAAACAAAGTTTGGGGGGAGGGGTATATAGGAATCACCTTGTCCGTCCGTCTCTCTGTCTGTCCCTCTGTCTGTCCGTCTGTCCATATATCTTGTAAGCGCAACTCCTCCTAGACCGCTCAATGGATTTCAACGAAACTTCACAGAAAGGAAGTACATCATCCAAAGATGTGCATGAAGAAAAATCTTTGCTTTCCGATATCACACAAGGGAGATAATAGGACTTCTATTTTTTTTTGGCTTATACATTATATATGAACCTCGTAAGCGCAACTCCTCCTAGACCGCTCAATGGATTTCAACGAAACTTCACAGAAAGGAAGTACATCATCCAAAGATGTGCATGAAGAAAAATCTTTGCTTTCCGATATCACACAAGGGAGATAATTGGACTTCTATTTTTTTTGGCTTATACATTATATATGAACATCGTAAGCGCAACTCCTCCTTGACCGCTCAATGGATTTCAACGAAAGCAACCATGAGTATGCTTAAATTGATGCAAATATCTTATGAAACTTTACCCTGGGCAAGGCAAAGCGGGGGGTATCCTTTGTGAGCTTTGCTCACAGTACATCTAGTTTTATATGAGATCGTGAGAAAGTTAATGACGGCACCAAGTAATATTAATGGTAATAGCGCACTTACCCTTTTGGGCCAGATGATCTAAGAACTCTTTTCAAACGCTTTCAAATTGATCTGAAAATCGTTTCATTTTCAAATGTCTAAATACATAATTTTTAAGGGACCGTCCACGCAGAGAACTTACAGCGGAAGTGTTATTTTCATATGAGAAATGTAAAGGAAAGTTAATGATGACAAGTGCCAAGTAATGGCAATAGGCCTAGCTCGATTATTTCTTTGCCCTAGATAAGCGAAAACTCTTCGTCAAATGCCTTCAAATTTACTAATAGCCTTGCAAAAGGAGTTAAGTTTTATTTTCGAACAACACTCCAGTAAGTCAGCTTTGCTTCGACCAAAATGAAAAAAATCATTTTTATATGCTCTCTAACTAGGAGCCTCATCGACTATATAACGAGCGTATCAATAGTTCATTCTACATAGAACCACGGGACCGTTACCTCGTGAGCTAGCACGTTAAAAATCCGGCTCAGCGTCAGTCTAGTACAAAGCAGGAAATCATATTCATATCATATCAACATGTTATGGTCCTGATATGCACCTAATGGTTGCCAATGAACGTTAATCAATAATTCATCCATCCATCACCCGCCAATCTACATACATAAAGAATACCTTTAATAATAGAATTGCTTTTTACGGGGTTAATCTTCCTAGATATTACAGTTGAGCCAAGTCTGAGCTCAGGCCAGTTTTCTTGTTTGCCTAAAAACGAAAGCAGCATGTACAATCATCTGATTAAGTATTATAACAATAAAAGTACTTTTATACCAATAAACAAAGCTGAATTATGTGAAGATAAATCAAACTGTCTTTACTCTAAAAAAAATCATTAGATAAATGAAATATATATTTCTTTAAAGTTGACATTATCTGGCGTGCCATATTCAGTCCTGCAGCTGCACTAAATACTCCTAATCCTAAAATGTATGATACTTTCCCTTAAACCCAAGCTGGAATATTACGATGAGGTTCTATACATGAACTTATTGCATACAGAAACACAATTAGTATACAATTGCAACAACAATATTTATAGTATAACATGTACAAATGTATAACTAATCTTGAAATGCGAACACCTAACAATCTACGAGTTACCGAACAACACATTAATTCACGGGTGTGCGTAGCGCACGAGTGAATTATTAGTGTTTTCTGAGACAACTATAGTAGTCTCAGGTGTTTTTCGGTCACGAGTTGTAGATCTTTGGTATTCGAATTTCAAGATTAGTTATTCTGTTTATTACATTGAAATATTCCATGTATTCAGAAATTTTAACGATAAAATACAAGGGATTATGTTTTTATATGATTACGCGTCGACCATTGTATAGCAACGTCGTTGGCGACGGCTATTGTTACGTCACTTCCCACAGTGAAATAGGACTTTCGATTTCACAGGCTGAATTATCGAATTTGATTTCACCTCACTCATTGTAATAATTAGTACACTCAATTTTCTCTTCAACATTTTGGATTATTGTTTTGGTTTTCAACATTTTAGGCCTTAAGCACAACTGATGAGTCGTAATTCAACGAAATATGCACATCTTGTGCATTAAAATCGATATCAAAGATTGTATCTCCTTATTATATTGTAAGTAATTATTCTGTTGGTTATCCTTGTAGCTGTATCCTTTAGTAAAGAATTCCTTTCAACCAGTGTTATGAATTAGCAATTGGATTGAGATTTTTTTTCCTGTTGAAGGTCTGGCTGTAATTAAGTTGTAGAACAACAATAAACACACTGGTCCTTTACTTAAACTTTTGTCACTTATATATGTAGGGATGCTTTTTTGTATGTATACCCCATATTCTTTAATTAGCTAATCTGACCTAAAAGCCATGTGAGCTTATGTCATCACTTTGCATTTGTCGTTGGGATCCATCCTCTGAAACGTCTTGGCAGATTGTAACCAAACTATGTAAGAATGATCTCTTCGTCGTTTCCAGCACTATTCGTTAAAACTGATCCAAAATTTACGTAAACAAACACGATCTGATATGGTTGAAAGTCTTTTGTGTGTCCATGATATTACGTTTGAAATCGATATAAAGAAACTGTTATTCTTCCAGAAACTGCTTTCCTTAAGTTCTGACACTGTAACGAAAAAGATTTTCCTACACCGACTGTATGACTTTCTAATCGATCATGCCAATAGCACTGGATTTATTCCTGACGTTTTCAAACTTTTTAGCAGCTATGGACTATTAACTTACGTTACAAAGAAGGAGTTCCCGAACAAGACAGAATGGTGTCGTATCGTTAAGAACTCTGTATCGTCCTACGCTAACAGAGAGCGATTAAACAGGATGGAGATAGACAGTGACTTTATCCGTTTCAAGAACATTTTATGCTATGGAAGTGTGTTTAAAGGGTGGCTTGCAGCAAAGACTTCTTATGAACTTGAACGAGCATTCTTTATGGCAAAAGTTGTAACATGTGTACCACAAACAGACTACAAAAACTGTCTCAGATGCGGAAGTGACTACAAGGACCCAATAGAACATTCTGTTTTATTTTGTTCGACAACGGCTAACTTACGAGAAAAGTATTGGTACAGCATTTTAGAGATTTTTGGAATCCAAACCTACCTTTTTCTTGACAATTTGTATTGTAATGATTCCAGAAGACTGTTATATATCCTGCTTGGTAAATGTGATGAAATATCCGAAAATTGCCCAGACGATGATACACCGATTGAAACTTTTATAAACATTTCTTTCAAATTTGTGTGTGACGCTTGGCACACATTCTCTCATTGAACAGTAAATATAGACCTGATTTGAATATAATGATATTTCTATTTTAATTTTAATTTTAAGCAACCTTACTGACTATAACATATCTCTCATTTTCAAGTACTTTTGTTAACTTGAACTACATGTACATATATTATGCATTTGTATTTATATAATCTACTTTAACGTACATATATATCTCTGTAAAAGAGGAATTAAAGTATGAATGAATGAATGAATGAAAACAATCCACTTCTGGTTGAGATTCAGCCGCTGACCTGCTGGCTGCGGCTGCTCAAAGCTTCCATCAACTAATAGAAGCCGGGTGGGCAATAGAGGCTTGGGTGGACTTCTGGTTTTAATAATAACAATGAGAAAAGTAAGAAACAAAGTTTATTTTGTATTGAGATTCATATTTTTTTCACTGATTGAATGAAAAAATCTAAAAGAAAAGAATTATGTGTTTAAGAAATCTTTTACTATTTTTACATTCTACAGACAGAAATTTACAAATCTCTCTTAAATTTTCATGAACAATTTAATAGTTCAAACTATACAATATGGTGAATTAAAATAAGTTTGATATTCAGATCTAATTTATTATAAATAGTTACTAGAACAAAATCTTTAACAGCAGCATTTAAAATTTCCGTAAGTGCATATGAAAGTATTACAAATCATTTTTCATTTCATCTTTAGGCAGTAATTTTCAATTCTTTAATTATTCTAGATTTAAGACTTATATAAAACCAATTCAGTTCAAAATCTTGTGTTTCAGGAAACGATTGCAAATACCTAAATAAATATTTGCTATTTATAATTACATTTTGAGCAACATTATATAAATGACACATATTTGAAAATGTGATGAAGAAATGGATTTCTCGGAGTATTTCACTGTCAATAAAGATGCATTGCCAGTAAAATAAATTTGAATCCACCAAATCCACAACTGAAGTGGATATATTTTAACACACAAATCTTCTACATGTATGCTTTAGATTAACTGATTTTGATCATTTGGTAAGAATTTTTGGTTTTGAAGATACCAAATGTCATGTTATTGAAGTCTCCCTACCTAAATTCTAGACCAGTTTGACTTGTGATTAATGTGGTCACCCCACAATTTCAGTATAAAAATAGATTTTTATTAGAATTATACAATACATATAAAACTGTAAAATAAAACCATGGAATTCTTGTTAGGAAATTATTTCAACAAATATAACAAAAGTTTACCATTGTGTATAACATATTGCAGATTAACAATGAACATTTATTTATTTTATAAACATCTTAAAATTTACATATAAAAATAACAAATTGCACATTCAACAATTAATGGATTTCAAAACACCTTAAACTTTAATAAATATAAATCTATAAATTGTATAAAAAGTACAAAAAGATCACAACCTAATATATATGGAAAATTTAGGCATGACTGTAATTGTGAATTCACTAAGTGTTTAGTGAAAATTATCTCCCCTTTGAGAAAATTAAATTTTTTTTTTTAATCTTGACACTTTTTGCAAAATAAATAATATTTATGCTTAGAAAAATTATGCAACAAGGTTTAAATACGTAAGAATTTTGAGTTTTAAAGTAAAATTATCTTTGAAATAAATTAGAAAAAAATAAATTCATAAAAATACTGTTCCTGTCAGATATGAGCATAAATGCAGAAACAAGAAAAGACATAATAATACCTCATAAAAAAATTCTTAGCTTCTAAGGCAAATATTTAATAAATTTGAAGGGGGAGGAAGGTATTCTTTTTTTGTCATCTGATGCTATGTGACTTAATTAATAAACTTAAAAGGAACTCTTAACCGTTTCTTCTAATTCTGACCACAATTTTTAACAAACTTTGACACTGGAATTAGACCCACAAGGAAAAGAAAAGATAAAAATGTGGCATCATGCTACAGTGCATAAGACGCTAATATATTAGGAACTGGATTTCAATTTGAAGTAACATATTTTATATTTTTTCTCCTAGGACACTTTGAAAAAAATTTGAAATAAAATTCTGTGTACTATCTGCACAAATAAATGTAAAGAAAAAAAATTCAGTTATAGCTTTTCAGTCTATAATGTTATTTAAAAAAACAATAAAATATGAAACTTCGTCACATATTTTTGAAAAAAGTAAAAAAAGTATAATTCATCACATACATAATAAGTCAAAAAATAGAAATATATGTCATATAATTTAAAAAATATTTCATTCAAAAGAGTATCAAAAATAGGAATAATTTAAATCAGATCAGAATATGAAAACCCCATTACCCTATCAAAATTTCTTATTTAACAGACTTTGTCATTTCCGATTTTGAAGAATATTTCTAACATTGAGTAGAACTCTGTCAACAGCTTCATCAGAAAAATCTTCTGAGTGATCTATAAAATCTTCAATATACTCCTCGGCCAATTCTTCTCGTTTCTCCTGTTGTCTTCTTAATATTTCTTTCCTTTCCTTCTCTCGTTCCTGAAATATATTTCCGACAGCTTTGGACATTCCGTCGATAAACCTATCATGATTTATTTCCTCCTCACCAAAAGTCCTACGACTCAAACCCATGCCTTTTCTCTCTTTTTCCTTTTTGACCTTTGAACTGTAAGCCATTCCGTGATTAAGAATGTCTATAACATGATTTTCTTGAAATCCTTTCCTTTGTAAGTAAGATGAGATATCGTGGATGACATCTTTAAGATACTTCTGTTGGTTTTCGTCTTCCTCTTCCTCGGTCGTATCGATTTTGTTCTGTTTTGTCGATTTCTTCAATCCATCTGAATTTCTTTTTAAGTTGACCCTCTTCCCTCTCCTCAATTCTAACTCTTTCATTTCGGCTACGGCAGCTTTGCTTGGTTGGAAAGCATCAGTACTGCGAGTATTTGGGTGATCTGAAGTTCCCATGGTAACCAACCAATATCTGACAATAAAAAAGAGTTCAGAAGTTTGGAAATTAAGCCTTCTATCAGCAATACAGCTCTTTTCTTTTGTATGATTTGTTTAATAATTACTTTCATTCTTCTGATGTTTTTTACTTTCATTTATTATAGTTGCTTTGAATCTGATTGCCAATTTGTAAGAAGACTTTTTCCAAGAACTAATTCATAAATGTTATTTTTTTTTTACAGTGTCTGATATTCATGTAATGATATATTTAGATCAGTGTGCTCGTTAATCAGTTTGTTTTCTGGAATAAATAAATACTGTTAGCCTCCTCTGCCCAAACATGAAAAGGACTAATTACCACACTTTGTCAATTGGGATATTTTGGCTGTGCTTATATTTTGGTTTATTTGGTGCCTGTTGTAAATATGCCAAAATTAAACACAATTAAATAAGACAAATCCAAAAAATAATCTTTCAAAGTCATTTCAATGTCAATTTGTTAACATTGATTATATCTGCAATGCTTTGGTTATAAACTGCTGTATTCATATTTGTCTAATTAAAACAATTCAATTCGGATTCCACAGAAGAACAAATTACTTGTAAAAATGGAGTTTGTTTTTTGGAACATCAACATGAACAAATGCAATATAGTTCTCAAAGTGGCTGTCTCTCTCTATGTTCTGTTATATGTCTTTTCTAAGAATACTGAAATTATTTGGAATTTTTATTTTTGTTGAAATTTTGACATCACTGTTTCCATGGAAATTTAGTACATATCT
The DNA here is from genome assembly GCA_028015205.1 of Mytilisepta virgata. NCBI lineage: Eukaryota > Metazoa > Mollusca > Bivalvia > Mytilida > Mytilidae > Mytilisepta > Mytilisepta virgata. The sequence continues at coordinate 7,261,032 of CM051516.1, forward strand.
TGTAGTGGGGTTGTTGCTTTTTTCACACAACAGCCCCCAGACATGGGACACTGTCTCGTGGATGCTTACCCCATATCCTTACATTTTTAAAATACAAACCTATTAAGTGTCATATGAGATCCTTCGTTGTTATTGTCACAAACTTCAATCTTCCATAAATTCTCCCCAACAACATTTTCTCCAAAATTGTTCAGAGAGAGAAACTGGAAGCGTATACCCTCTCTAGAGTTATCACCCCTTCTTGTTGAAAGCATTTGTGAGATGGTTCCGTATGGTGATGTCAACGTGATGCTTACATCACCTCTACGATCTGTATCAATTTCAACATACAGTAATGTGTGTTCGATACGTTCTATATGCATGTTATGATCTTCCTGGCAGAATGACATATTAACAAATTCTGTTAAACAGTTTCCTGCTGGAACATCCCTGAGAAGAGAATATAGTTTATTCAATTTAGTAGTTTCCGATTTGTATCTGTCTTAAATGATATTTTAATTTATGATATATGTTATAAATTGTAGTGGTAGTTAATTTGATAAAACATGCATTAAGGTCACACCAAATTGATTTTTAGTTCTTTGGCTTTTAAGTAAAAGATTTCTGCAACTTCATTCTGCAAAAATGCTGAAAATTTTCCCCAAATTCTTCATTTTGCAAAAATTAAAAATAAAAAAATTTATTGTTCGCCCTCTCCTCAAATTTTGTAAAAATTGGGATCTTTTCGCAATTTTTGCAATATATTTGTTAAGTAAATGTGTGCCACACGTAAGACTAATCCCTAAAAAAAAACTTTGCATGCTTGCACCTATTTTGGCCATCCGAAAATCCAAAGTACTCAAAATCAATTTGGTGTTGCCTTACTATTCCACTCTACTTTGCTCGTATGAAAAAACTGCCAAAATTTAGTATTTGTTGGCTTAACTCATCATAAGCATATTTTACAAAGGTGAAATATCAATGTTATTTACTTGTATTACCTGTAAAATTCTAACGAGCAAATTTTCTTATATTCGATTACGTAATTAATAATCTGTGTCAAACCAATTAATAATTTAATTATTCAGAACTCACTTGTTAACATCAATTGTAGATGAGTTACATGTATTGGCTTCTGGAACGTTCTTCCACCCAATTGCAAGCTCTACCATCAAGGAAGCATCCATCACTCCGAAGCCGAACTTATGACTCCTATGGTATCCTGCTCCATTTACAACCCAGTCGTCTGTAACAGCTGGAATCCTCGATCCTTTAGCTATGATGTGCTGAACATCTCTCCATGTCAAGTCTTGACTGATAAATACATGTGCATAGTTATTTCTAAGTGTATAATTTTAGAAGGGACATAAAAGCAGCTAAAACGTAGAATTAAATATTTTTAATTTTGAACTAGAGGCTCTCAAGAGCCTATATCGCCCAATTGGATTTAACTTGTCCAACTTGAGTAGGACTAAAATTTAAGTGTAGCAGTCAATTTGGCTGGTTTTCCCATAGGGTTCGGATATGGCAGAAATCTTGGTTCACTGTCCGGGTCATTGGACATAATTCTGAAAGAGGACCATCTAAGGACCATTGCTACTAAGTTCTAATTTGCTCAGTGGTTTCAGACAAGACATTTTTTAAATGAATTTTCCCATAAGGTCTTATGTTAAACTAAGTTCAGCTGTGGTGGCCATCTTGATTGACAGTTGAGGTCATCGGACACAGTTCTGAAAGAGGACCATCTAAAGACCATTGCTACCAAGCTAGTTCTAACTGGTTCAGTGGTTTCAGGGTCCTGTTAAACTAAGTTTGGCTCTGGTGGCCATCTTGGTTAAATGTCCGGGTCATCGGACACAATTCTGAAAGAGAACCTTGTAAGGACCATTACTGTCAAGTTTGATTCCAATTGGCCATGTAGTCTCATAGAACATTTTTTTAAATTCATCCCCCCTTTTTCTATTTTAAGTAAAGTAGCCATGTTGGTTGGAATTTGGGGATGCTGGACACAAATTTGGAAGGGAACCACCCAAGGACCATTCCACCAAAGTTTGGTCCCAATTGGCTCCGTGGTTTCAGGGAAGATCTATAAAGGAAAAGTTTACGCCAAACGATGGCCGCTTGACGATGGACGCCAAGTGATGGCAATAGCTCACATGGCCTTATAGTGGTGGCAATAGCTTGCATTGACATTTGGCCAGGTGAGCTAAGAATTTAAATTGGTTTCTATTAAAGAACATAATCACTTTGAATATCCCAAAAGACCTCAATAATGTTTGAACTTAAAGTATATGTAGTCTTTCCAGAAACCAAGAAAACAGAATCTGAGAGAGTAGTTTAAAACTGTGAATTACTGACAGAATTTCTTACTTTGCCTCCAGAACAAGGGCCACAACTCCTGCAGCAAGTGGCGCAGCAGCCGAAGTTCCCTCAAAATTTTCTGTACAACCACCATCTAAATCTGTAGTTACCTATCAAACAAAAACAATATAATATAAAAATATATTATACTGTTTATATATGATTCATTATTATACCAATTTTTGTGGTTTTCGTGTAGTTTGAAACCATGATGAACAATTGCGTTTTTACAGCATGTACTTGGATACCGACATATGATGAGTCAGCTATATCCACAGAGGATACAGTGTTTCATGTAATTTTGTCTTTGGTAACATATAAATGCTTAAACAATTTTCTTTAAAAATATTTTGACAGTCTAAATTGTCATGGAATTCACTTCCGTTTCTTTTTATTCAAATATTCAGGAAAAATATTAATCCTAATTAGACCTAAACAATACAGACTTTCTCATAAATTACAGTAAAAACATCTTGTCAAAAGATAAGAAAGCAGAAATTATTGATTGTTATCGGATTAAAAATATGTATGTATTTGCCCCAAGGTATTTGGTGACAAGTAACTGCAATTTTGTCAATATATATTTCGAACCTGATTAACCTAATAAGTAAATAGTATGGATTTTGTTAATCTTGTCAAGCTTTGTTACATTACAAATTTAAAGAATCTGTTTGTTATACTTTTGTTTAATAAGCACTAAAAATCAGTACTTTACTGTACAATATCAAAGTCAGATCGGCACTTTTTGTCACAGTATTTTCATGATATCTGATGTGCCAAGCTATATTTTTTTCTAAGCCAGCAATCCACAAATTTACGTATCCCACCAAATGCCTTTTTTTCTCTATCCATGAAAATTGGTATCCACGAAAATAAATGAATCCACAGTATAAAAAAAAGATATTCTGATATCAGTTTTATGTTTGAATGTTAATTCACATTAGGCCAATTGAAATATGTTAATGGATTTTCATCCTGTACACACCACAAATATAAAATGTCTTTTTACTTTTACCAAGAAAGAGGTTTGACAAATTTTTTCATGCCTTTCTCTAGAACCCTAAAAGACTTTAAAAGACAATACCTTTTTGTAAACTTCAGACGAACCTAATTTTCACTTTTTCAGCATGGTTTTTGTGATAAGTATAAATTACAGTGGTTTCTGACCTCAAAATATAATTACATCCATCCAATTTTTCTTGTTTTGGTTAGGTGAACTCCATATATCAAATTTAAGTGGCCTTAAATCTTGTTTAAACTGCACAAGTGTGTACTATCTTTCACTATGTAAATCTTCCAATGCAACACATTTTAACACAATTACATCAATATAAAAAAAACTAAGTACGTTGCGAAACAGGTCATGCGACAATAGGTAACAAGAAAAATAAATGGAAATGGTGAGCTGTCAAAAGGGGCATAAAACGACTAAAATGTATGAAATACACAAGTCGAACAAAACCAAATATAAAATCCTAAACAAACAACAACAATCAAACTAAAAAGTTAAAAATACCCAACATTTCGACCAATATGGTCTTGATCACGAGCATGTAAAAAACAAGAGTGGACACACAAAAATGTCTCGCCTGTCGTGTATTTCTAATGAAAGTAAATGCTATCAGTATTCGAAAAACAGAGCAAAACACAAAAACTTAACTATAACCACTGAACCATGAAAATGAGGTCAAGGTCAGATGACACCTGCCAGTTGGACATGTACACCTTACAATCCTTCCATACACCAAATATAGTAGACCTATTGCATATAGTATTCGAAAAACAGACCAAAACACAAAAACTTAACAATAACCACTGAACCATGAAAATGAGGTCAAGGTCAGATGACACCTGCCAGTTGGACATGTACACCTTACAATCCTTCCATACACCAAATATAGTAGACCTATTGCATACAGTATTCGAAAAACAGGCCAAAACACAAAAACTTAACTATAACCACTGAACCATGAAAATGAGGTCAAGGTCAGATGACACCTCCCAGTTGGACATGTACACCTTACAATCCTTCCATACACCAAATATACTAGACCTATTGCTTATAGTATCTGAGATATGGACTTGACCACCAAAACTTAACCTTGTTCACTGATCCTTGAAATGGGGTCGAGATCAATTGAAAACTGTCTGACGGGGATAAGGACCTTGTAAGGTACGCACATACCAAATATAGTTATCCTATTTCTCATAATAAGAGAGAAATTAACATTACAAAAAATCTGAACTTTTTTTCCCAGTAGTCACTGAACCATGAAAATGAGGTCAAGGACAATGTACATATGACAGACGGAAATTTCGTAACATAAGGCATCTATATACAAAGTATAAAGCATCCAGGTCTTCCACCTTCCAAAATATAAAGCTTTTAAGAAGTTAGCCGCCGCCGCCGGATCACTATCCCTATGTCGAGCTTTCTGCGACTAAAGTCTGTTTGAAACCCAAAGAGTCAACACCTTTTTATTTTTATTTTTCTTGTTATCAATACATCAATATCAATCTGTTCTTAACTTACAACTCTGATTTTGGGTTGAAATCCTTCGTCTCTGAGAGACTCCTCCCCACCACTCGGAACAACAGCCATCGTAGATGTACATACTTCCATAAAATATGGTGTCATTCCTCTGTCTGTTATACTGCCTATAGATATGGTCTCTGGCATTCCAACGTAACCATCACAATTACAATCATCGTCGTTTCCTCCGCCATTACCCGATGCCCATATAAATATGCTACCTTTTTGTCCTCTGCCCTAGTAAACAAAAATATTGCCCGGTAAATATTTTTTGAAGAGCACTTAAAATACAAACATCAACATTACAATTCCTCATTGATATGTCGAAAAATATTTCCTGGCTACTTCAGTCAACTGAAGAAAATACTTATGCTTGGTTGATACGTACTCATAAACTTCAAATTCCATCACATTTCCATTACATTTCAAGACATTTTCATTTCTTTTCCAATACTCTATGAAAGATTGTTTTAATGCTTATCTTTAACAGAGACAGTTTAATGCACACTGATGACCAATCCCTAAATAAAAAATGATGTAGAGATCTGGAAATCCTGAATAAGATAAAAAATTTGTCTGCACTATCGATAACTGTGAAGAATAATTCACTTTAAAGATAACAAACATGCAAATTTAAGATTTCAATTTCAAAGTTCTCATAGACTGGTAAGAAAACAATGAAATTCAAGCACGTTTCAATGACAAAGCCTTACATTCCATGACTTTAAAGCACTCCATCTGCTTCTCAATGACTTTCAAAAACCAAAGTGAAATTAAAAGACTTTCCATAACCTGTGGAAACCATGTTATGGCAGCGTTGCCACCAACAATGACCAAAGGGACATAACTCCACCTGATTACCTCAGGACAAAAACTCTATCAAATGATTTGATATTGCACTTAAAGGGATTTCACTTGTCAGTAAAGCAGCTAGCATCTAACAATTTCTACATGTATATAATTGGTATAGTACATTTGGGTTTTCTAGAACACACACAAGAGTTGACACACAAAAATGTCTCGCCTGTCGTGTATTTCTAATGAAAGTAAATGCTGTCAGACATATTGCATACAGTATTCGAAAAACAGGCCAAAACACAAAAACTCAACTATATCCACTGAACCATGTAAATTAGGTCAAGGTCAGATGACACCTGCCAGTTGGACATGTACACCTTACAATCCTTCCATACACCAAATATAGTAGACCTATTGCATACAGTATTCGAAAAAACAGGCCAAAACACAAAAACTGAACTATAACCACTGAACCATGAAAATGAGGTCAAGGTCAGATGACACCTGCCAGTTGGACATGTACACCTTACAATCTTTCCATACACCAAATATAATAGACCTATTGCATACAGTATTCGAAAAACAGGCCAAAACACAAAAACCTAACTATAACCACTGAACCATGAAAATTAGGTCAAGGTCAGATGATACCTGCCAGTTGGACATGTTCACCTTACAATCCTTCCATACACCAAATATAGTAGACCTATTGCATACAGTATTCGAAAAAACAGGCCAAAACACAAAAACTGAACTATAACCGCTGAACCATGAAAATGAGGTCAAGGTCAGATGACACCTGCCAGTTGGACATGTACACCTTACAATCCTTCCATACACCAAATATAATAGACCTATTGCATACAGTATTCGAAAAACAGGCCAAAACACAAAAACTTAACTATAACCGCTGAACCATGAAAATGAGGTCAAGGTCAGATGACACCTGCCAGTGGGACATGTACACCTTACAATCCTTCCATACACCAAATATACTACACCTATTGCTTATAGTAACTGAGATATGGACTTGACCACCAAAACTTAACCTTGTTCACTGATCCTTGAAATTGGGTCGAGGTCAATTGAAAACTGTCTGACGGGGATGAGGACCTTGTAAGGTACGCACATACCAAATATAGTTATCCTATTACTCATAATAAGAGAGAAATTAACATTACAAAAAATCTTAACTTTTTTTTTAAGTAGTCACTGAACCATGAAAATGAGGTCAAGGACAATGTACATATGACAGACGGAAACTTCGTAACATAAGGCATCTATATACAAAATATAAAGCATCCAGGTCTTCAACCTTCTAAAATATAAAGCTTTTAAAAAGTGAGCTAACGCCGCCGCTGCCGCCGCCGGATCACCATCCCTATGTCGAGCTTTCTGCGACTAAAGTCGCAGGCTCGACAATAAAAACTAAATTTCAGCACTTCAAGATATTTATTTTATTTATTCATTCCACAGGCATAAATTGTTTATTCTGATGATCAATTTCAAAATATTTTCCCTATTCTGTAAAAAGTTACACGTAGGGTGACTATGTTAAATATTTTGGATATGAATAGATTTGTCCAGTGGGAGTAAGTTTGCTTATTGACACCTACTTTCTATGTAAACAAAAACAAGGAAAGCCAGAAGCACTATATTCAAATTACACTTAGATAATAACTACCTCCTTAACTCCTCTCTCAATAGCTCTTCTGGTTGCTTCCCCAGGTGCTTCCAGAGTAGCCCCATCATCTCTTGGACCCCAAGATGCGCTGTAGATGTGGACATCTTGATTTTTAAAATTCAGAGCTTTGCCTTCTAATGAATCTGTTATAGGTCCATCAAGAATTCTTACACCTATAAGATTCACATTTGGCCATATATAATTATTTTTAGTAAAAAATTTAATTCTCAGATTTTCATTCTGGATTATGTCCCTTGAATTTGAAAATTCTTTCGTTTTTTTTTTTATTTACACGTAATCATAGCAAATTTTTTTTACTCTTTTTACCAAATAAAAAGTAAAATTAAAAATTTATATCAAAACCTGCAACTATCCCTTTTTATAGATTTCTTTTCTCTTTTCAAATAGTAATTACATTATCTTGATGTAAATCATCAAAATGAATTTGACGTAAAACAAATTCTGATATATTGGGAGTACATATATATAGTAACCTGTATAAAGTACAATATTAAAAGTGTCCTTTATAAAGGCTACTTTTTCAAACATTGCTCATTAGAGAGAAATTTTCACTAAGTCTTTTATCAGACAGTGATTCTCGTTCACAAATTTCATTATCACATACCTTAGACTTTGCAAAAGTATGTCTCTTTTAGAAAACAACTGAATATATACCTCCAATATTGGCCCCATGAGCCACGCCTACTCCACAGTTTTTGTTATTAGCTTTAGCTACTATTTCTCCAGCACATCGTGTACCATGACTACAAAAACATACTTCTTATTACCACTAATTCAGATAATACAAGTTAAACACATTTCATCAAGAATACATGTAAAAGTTCAGAATTCATTTCCTTCGAAATCTTATTTATTAAATCTATAATTAATAGATAGTAGAGTGGTTTTCTTAATAAAGACTGAAATGGACAGAATTTTTAATTAGAAAAATATATAACTATTTTTATTTAAAAATCTCAAAAATTAATGAATTTGTTATTAATTGATCAAGTGTGTCACAAAACAGTAAATAATTTACCGGTAATTCTACAATTTTTTTTTAGAATAATTACAAAAATTTGTAAATTCAAGTTAAATGATTTAACATTTAACTATAAAACTATTAAATAAGTTTTCAAATCTTTCTTTCACTCAGACATGTAACATGCCTCTTTCAAAGCATCTAGTTTATAAGCTTTTAGTATGTTTTCATAACACTAAAGCACACAAACAAGCCACAGACAATTATTAAAAATGGGTCAAAGACACAAATGGCCGGGTTGCTGGGTGTTTATTGTAGTGGTGACAAAGGTGATTACAAGATCATATTGCACATTGGCAGTCATGAATATTTATATAGACAAAATCAGACTGATTGTATGTTGGTGTACGGGCACAGAGGCAGCCATCAATTTAATTAGAAATAGGTGAAGTAAGCAATATTTGATTTGATTAGATGTTGATAAACACTTGTTTGGAAAAATGGGAAATAATTCCTGAAATAATTCCATAAAGTGGGGTGCACATCTTCAATATGTATTAAAAGATTCTGTGAAGTTTCAATGATGTGGGTGAAAAACTGTAGGAGGAGTTGATTTCGCAAAATAGGTACCCTCTATTGAAGAGGTCAATAAAAAACGACTAAGTTCCAAAGTTTGGAAAAATGGGAAATAATTCTTGAAATAATTCCATAAAGTGAGGTGCTTATCTTCAATATATATAGAAACATTCTATGAAGTTTCAAGGATGTGGGTGAAAAACTGTAGGAGGAGTTGATTTCACAAAATAGGTACCCTCTATTGAAGATGTCAATAAAAAACAACTAAGTTCCAAAGTTTGGAAAAATGGGAAATAATTCCTGAAATAATTCCATAAAGTGAGGTGCACATCTTCAATATATATAGAAACATTCTATGAAGTTTCAAGGACGTGGGTGAAAAACTGTAGGAGGAGTTGATTTCACAAAATAGGTACCCTCTATTGAAGATGTCAATAAAAAACGACTAAGTTCCAAAGTTTGGAAAAATTGGAAATAATTCCTGAAATAATTCCATAAAGTGAGGTGCACATCTTCAATATATATAGAAACATTCTATGAAGTTTCAAGGAAGTGGGTGAAAAACTGTAGGAGGAGTTGATTTCACAAAATAGGTACCCTCTATTGAAGATGTCAATAAGAAAACAACTAAGTTCCAAAGTTTGGAAAAATGGGAAATAATTCCTGAAATAACTCCATAAAGTGAGGTGCACATCTTCAATATATATAGAAACATTCTATGAAGTTTCAAGGATGTGGGTGAAAAACTGTAGGAGGAGTTGGTTTCATAAAATAGGTACCCTCTATTGAAGATGTCAATAAAAAACGACTAAGTTCCAAAGTTTGGAAAAATGGGAAATAATTCCTGAAATAACTCCATAAAGTGAGGTGCACATCTTCAATATATATAGAAACATTCTATGAAGTTTCAAGGATGTGGGTGAAAAACTGTAGGAGGAGTTGATTTCACAAAATAGGTACCCATTTTCCCCGCCCGCCCGCCGCCCGCCCGCCGCCCGCCCGACATTCACCATACTATAACCCGGATTTGCACTCTGTGCAACCCGGCCAAAAACTCATGCTGACAGGAGGGTGAATTCTGATCCCATTTCTAGATTTTGGGATAGAAAACATTATTTTAAACAGAACATATAGGTCCACCCTGATACAAAAACAGGCAAGATTGCAAAGAAAATTTATTTAAAACAGTTCAGTTGCAAATGTAGAAAGAGAAAATAAGGGAAACAACTTCAATATGGAAAGATTGAATATGGGATCACAAGTAGATGTAGTCCAAGTAAAGAGATATCTTGTTTATTGCTGTTCTTCATATTAAAGTCATAGTGAGATATATAAATGCAACAAGAAGACTGGTATGGAACCCTTGCATTGGCTAGAGTAAAACTGTAAAAAGGAGTAATAATACTAAAGCTCTAAAATGACATCAGATTGATTGACTGATTGTAGCTTAACTTCCAGTGGCAAATATTTCATTCTTCTAAAATGACATTAGAACCCCATAGAATTTGACAAAATTTTACGGGCAAAGAATGAAGGACATTCATTTTAGCTCTGTTTTGTTGTAAATATGTCATTTAATCTTCCTGCTAATATTTTGTATTGTCGGCAATTCGTACATATTTCCTTTGATCTTTTTGCCTAATATTTTCGAGTATCACATACAGGCTGTATCACTGAAAATATTAGGCAATACATTGTGTGACGTAATGTGGAAGGATCTACTTATCTGATCTTCCAATGAAAATGAATTACGGAAATTAATGATGTCACGTGCCAATGATTTGTCATCCGCATTACAAACTTCTTCCGCTATGAAAAATAGTGCAGATTAAAATTAGTTAAAAAATTGATATTTTTTCAGAAACAAGAGGCTCAGTGGGCTGAGCCTGTATCGCTCACCTGCCGGTCACAAACTTTTGAGTTGATTTGACAGACTAGACTGATTTCTGGAAGCTTGTAAATGATCTTCTATAACTGCTCCATACTAAAAATCAGTTCATTTGGCTTTACGGTTTCAGAGAAGAAGAAGTTTTAAATTTTGACCAATCAGAACATGTAAATGCTCATGGCAGCCATTTTGTTTCACGGACTAAGATGATTTATGCAAATTTTGTAAAGGACCGTCCATAGATGTTCCATATAAAAAAATCAGTTCATTTGGCTTTACGGTTTCAGAGGAGAAGTTTTACATTTCGACCAATCAGAACATGTAAATGCTCATGACGGCCATTTTGTTTCACAGACCGGGATGAGTTATGCAAACTTTGTAAAGGACCTTCCATAGATGCTCCATACCAAAAATCAGTTCATTTGGCTTTACGGTTTCAGAGGAGAAGAAGCTTTAAATTTCGACCAATCAGAACATGTAAATGCTCAATATGGCCTTTTTGTTTCACGGACCAGGATGATTTATGCAAACTCTGTAAAGGACCTTCCATAGAAGTTACACGCCAAGTTTCAGTTCAATAGGTCCAGGGGTTTCAGAGGAGAAGATGAAAATTTAAAAGTTTACTGACGGACGGACAGGTGAGCTAAAAAATGAATTACCAATAAACAGAATAATATGTAGTTTCGTTTTTGATACAGACCATATCATGTGGAATATCTATTATTCTGTATGTATCAGGCTAAGTTAGGCTAGAGAAAAAAAACGTTGTGTTCGAGTACATCTGAAATTTTCATAGATAAGGTAAGTTGAAAAACATCTTTTCAAAAATATCTTTTACACAAGAAATTTTTTTTTCTTCAATTATCAAATATAGAGTTAGGCTTCAAAACTAAAGCACTTATTTAAGGATCACCTGAAAAACACAACTCTTTTTGAAAGGCTTTAAATCACAAAAAAAAACAAGTATACATGTATATAGTTGACCTTCTGTACACCAATCTTGATGAGAAAAGAAGAAAAAAGAAAGAAAGAAAAACAAAATAACCTGACAATCTATTCATTCAAACACATCAAACAGAAAAATCAATAAAACTGACAGGTAAACATTGACATGCAAAAACAAAATATCACATACCATACATTTAAATTAATAAATCTTACAAAAAATAAAACTCTGGAATCTTTCAGAAATGGGCATGCAGTACACATGGAAAAAACAATCATGTAAAATAAAACTGGACACATGCAACACAGATTTCTCTTGTTACCTTACCTTCAGTCCTGAGTAGCATTAAAAATTATCATACAATTAGTTAAAATCAGGTTTTTACATACATTTTATTAAATGTAGTACTAGTGTTCCAGATAAGTTTTGAATGTATGAATACATGTTGCATCACAGCCATGATAAGTTGGATGTTATGCATTTTGATAAAAATATTTGTTGTATCTAAAAACTTATTATTTAAGGATGCTCGCTGGTCATGTTTTGGTCTTTTTGTCAGATTTTCGGAATCCTCGGGTTTTATCCATTTCTTAAACATGAAATTTTTTCCCATGAACCCCAACTTTTTCTTTCATAATTTAATCATATATACCTTAAAATGGTATTTGACAAAATCTTATGAAATCCTTTTTATTTTTCATACATTTTGGAGAGAATGAAGTTGTAAATGCAAAGACAAAGAAAAATCCATAGAAAACCAATTTCCTGCAAATTTTTAAGGCCTTATAGATCTAAAATGAGCACTTTAAACTATATTTTTTTCTTGCTTATTTGTTTACTATTCATACGTTCTCTCAAACTAAAACACCTATTTCAAATCCTTTTTATTTCCTATTAGACCAGCGATCATCCTGAAACATCTCTTGTAATTATCAATTATTATTCAGAAATGTATCAAATATATGTAGCCTGTATATTGGTTTTTTTCCCAATTTTTAACGAACATGTTTATGTCTGGAGACTAGACATTTGCATAAACATAGCAAAATTACCTGTTATCCGAGTTTGTCGTGTCCGGCATTGGATCACTGTCCCCTCTATCATTCATATCAGTACTAAGGTCAGCTCTCTGTACAAACACAAAATATCAAATGTCACATTTCCAAAATCACAAATTTGGCAATGAAATATTTTTCCCTTTTAGTGTATCAACTATGTGTAATTCTAAATTTGCATTTTCACACTAATTTTCTTTTAACAATACCAAAGAAATATTATTTTTTTTACATTTAATATTATCAGAATACTTTAATGTCTGCAGAGAAGCACCAATGCCCCTGTCCCATTTTTCCAGCCTGATAGTAAAGTGTATCATACATGCTTGTGTATTTAACAAATCATGTCTAATATGCATACTGGACAGTCAAATTTTCATAATTTGAAAAACTTCCAGTCATACAGGGCCCCAGATAAGCTGCATATTATTGTCATTAAAGCTAATAAATAGGATCTACAGGCTTGAAATATACTTTTTAGAAGTCAAACATGTGGCCATCCTGCAATGGCATCACTGAAGCAGTAATATGCTTCACTGTTTTCTTGAAGAATTTATATTAATACTTTTCCGTCAATAAATATAATGTTCCCGGTTCATAGATATATCCTTATGAAAACCGTTGATCTTTTATTTTAAAGTTGGCATGAAATTGCTCTCAGAATTTTCTCAACCTTGACATTGATAATGTAATCATACAACGTTTGCCAATGTTCCCTGTCTAACACTTGCAAGTAATCATTGGTTTAATAATATCAGCAATATTTTCTTGATTAACAGTATATGAAATTAATCTATAGGTTTAAGAAGATTTGTGTTTTATTTACTTACATAACTATCCCTTAGATCTGGGTGGGTGTGGTCAATTCCATCGTCCAGAATACAAACATTAATCCCCCTCCCCACATATCCATATTTCCAGGCTAGAACCACATTTAAATCCACATCAACTTCTCCTCCTGTTTGTCCATCGTTGTGCTGGAAAATCACCATTTAGATTTAGCAAGAAAACTGAACAAACCAAGATTTCCTTTTTATGTAGATTGTAGTTATAATTAATTTCATTTATGTTTTGTGCAGGTCAAAAATATTCATTGTACACTTTCATGAAACTAGAGAAATAATTTGTAATCTATGGATGTTCTATACACATAAACAAATTCTAAATTTTATGTGCAAAAATCATTTGTAGTGTTTTTTAATGTATACAAAGTTATACTCTGCTTTATATGGGAGTTATAACAAAAAAATCCACAACAGGAGAACTTTTTTAATGGTATACCAGTACTATAGATTCATTTAATGGTAGTTTTCATGGAATAGGAAAAAATTGAGATATTTGTATTTTATGATTTCCTTGTACTAGAGAAACTAAATTATTGTATTTAGTCGAGTATTTATAATCCTGGTTTCAAAACTACCCACAAAATCCATGACAATCGGTTTTCCAAGATCAATAATGAATCAAAAGATCTAAATTTAGCTTCTGAGATATGGATCTAAATGCTAAAATTTCATGGAATTATTCAAACATGAAATTTACATATAGGTCATTGTGACCCGAATGTGAAAGAGAGAGAGAGAGAGTGAGAAATAGAGAAAACATACACTATTACTAATACTAATAATTTCTGCCTGAAAATAAAATAAAAATGCTGTACCAGAAATTAAAACCAACTCACTTTGCTGTAACAGAAAAATCTAAATTTCAAAAATCTAACTTCTTTTAAAACAGAACAGAACCATCTATGGATAAAATGTTTGTTTGTTTAGTTGGGGTTTTATGCCGTTTTCAGCACATTTGGCTGTTTCGTGGCACCCAGTTTTTATTGGTGGATAAAGACAGAGTACTGGGACAGAACCACTGACCTTCAGTAGGAAAATTGGCAATCCTTGTCAATTTAGGTCGGAGTCGAACACACCCCGTCACAGGTGAGATTCTAACTCACAACCTCAGTGTTGACAGGCTAGTGATCATTAGTTGTCATGAAGAACTACCTAGACCACTCGGCCACTGAGGCCCCTCTAGATAAAATGTACATAATGTCAAACAACTAAACAAAAAATTTGTTTCCGGATAAAGAGTTATGCAAAACAATGTTCTTTACTTACAATATACCACTGGTCTCCATAGTATGGATCATTGTATCTCATCTCTGGATTCGGGATACCATCCTTTCGTACTATACGCTTAGAGTGAACACGGTAATATATAGAATTATCTGTGATCTTTTTAATTGGCAGTTCTATCTGTTTATCATGGATTATCTCCCTTTTTTCTCTGATCAACTCCTTCTCTTGGTCAGCATATTTTACCTAAATAACAGGAAAAGAAAAAATCAACCTAATGGATAATCTTCTTTTTTTCTCTGGGCAACTCCAATATCCATCACATTTACTTTCAGAAACAATAATATACAATCATGAGTAAAGAAAAATATCCTTCATCACATAATGAATGAAGGTGTGACAAAATATTTTTTTTGCATATGATTTCCATTTGGCATTACAGCTTTTATTTGTTCATTCAAAAACACACAATGTGTAACATTAGGCCATACAACAGATCAAACACATACATATAGCAAAATAAGTCGGAAAACATTGAAATATACAATAAATACAATGAGCAATAAATATACGTAGAACAAACACAATGAATGTTCATCGAGTCATATTTGTGTTTTTAGAAAATAAAATGACTGGTACTTTTTGGTATAATGATTATAATCTATAAAAAAAATTCAGAAAAAGGTGTTTAGCTTATAGATAAAGGAAGTCACTTTTGTTATTAAAGGGAAATAATAATATCATTTATCTACTTTTATAGTTGTGGGCATTGAGACTGTACCAATTGGAAGCGATTCTGTGTGTGCAGTTTTAGGCTTTATCCCCGGTTTTCGCCTACTTTTATTCCAAGCCAGAGATGATGATATTTGTCACCAATCCCTTCTTTGCACAAATGACAAAATTGTTCATCAATTACAAATGGGTCAAGGATAAACTGTTTTAATCCCTGTTGATAGATGCGTACTAGTTGGTTTTTATTATTTTCTAAAATTTTCAAGTAATTTTTATTCCTACATGCAATTATTTGTTCTTCAGCAATAAGCTATATTCATGTTACAAAGAAATTCAAATAATCCTCATGTGTTCATACCAGTAAAGGGAATTAACTCCTCTGAAATTACAGAGCAGAAAAATCCTTCTGAAAATGCCTATACAGTATATTTTAATCAAAAAATTATGATCTGGGAGAATATACCTGTACATACCCTGGAATCAAACTTGAGTTTGTTGATATAGTCTACTGCACTTCTTTTAGATCTGTGACTGACATCTTTATGACGCAAGACAACGAAACCTAGTCCTGGTATCTATCAAATTTGGTAAAAAATTAGAATTAGCTCTTTTTATATATTTACAAGTATCATGTACTTTATATATGTAAAGAGGACAAATATACCTAAGGAGCAAACCAAAAAACACAATCCATTTGACAGACAAACCCAGAAAGACAAATGAACAACCACAAGAACAACAAATAAACACTGAAAACTAAAAATAAATGAACAACACAAATTCCTATGAAAACCAGGAGTGAACTCAGGTCCTCCGGAAGGGTAGGCAATTCCTGCTCCATATACAGCACCCATCGTGCATGTCAACAAAGTCAATACGGTGTATTGGTACATATGAGATAGAACAGACATGGACTAAAATGTAAAGAAGAAAAAATACTGTTTGAACACACCAAAATTAAATATTTAATGGTCATGCCACTATTTCGAATGATGTGATGAGCCCTACATCTGTGGAAACAAACTACATCCAATCATCAAATAAGGTTGATAAACTAATGAACCTATATAAATACTTTAAAACCATAAAATTTCACAGTAAGTGTGCATCATCCATTTTCTGGGCCACTAAAATGTTACAGTTTATCCATTAATCATAAATTTATTTTTCAGCTTTGTTATTGCTTTTTTTGGCCATAATTGATCGACAACACAACTTTTGCCTTATCACAGTTGAAGGGACCATTAAAAATAATTTGAAAAAACTACAACTTTTTATATATCAGGAGTACTATATAGTAATAGTTTGAAGAATATTCTTAGAACAATTTTGACATAAAAGAGTCTGAGATAACAAGAATTAACTGTAATTACATCATCTTCAATTTCAAATCCATAGTCCCTGGCCACATCTTCAGCAGTTTCTCTTTTATGAAGTTCAACAAGGAATTGGTTCACATAATGACCTTCTTCAGCAGTGACTGGGTGGGCATGAAGTATACAGAAACATGCTGTAACCAGCACAAACAACATCTGCATAATCACCATACTGCAATAATAAACAAGAAAATTAGGGATACTATTATGTCAGATTTAATTTAAACAAATACAGTTAAACCTCGATGGGTCGAACTCGAAGGGACCTTAAAAAAACAGTTCGAGTCATCACAGTTTGGACATTTCCTGAAATCTGTTCGTATCTGTACCGAAAGTGCGGTATTTACAATCGTTTAATGTCGTACATACATTTTGTACTTTGTATGTACCTATGAATGTTAATTTTCGATGTTAATAAATATTATTTTTATTGACTTTTCTTTGATTTGATGACTAAATTAATTGACCTGTGTATGTGAGGTGTGTTGAATATCAATTTTAGGTAACGACAACAGATGACAACTGAAAACGATGCGTGGTAGCGTCCGTCATAATCATAAACTGATCGAAAATGAATCAGAAGGTCTTCTATAGCAAAGGATAATTTTTTATTATTATTTCACAGCTTTTGTATTTTTACAAGTTTTACTTGTCCGAGTTCTTATCCCAAGCCAATGCATCAAAATGAAATGTGATAACTGTTCATTTAATTTATTCTTTGATGTTCCGAAGTATGAATTTTAAACATGTTGTTTATACAACTGAGATTCATCAAATATCCAATTAAAGCTAATCATCGATTTAGATTTATTATGACAATAAATAATAATTACTGAACTATTTGACAGGTGCGTGATTGACAGGTAAGTTCCAGTCTCGCATTGTAATTTTAACAAATTTATTATTGTAGGGACCAAAATATTAGTTCGAGAGTTCGAGCGAACAAAGTTCGAGAAACCTGGGTTTTATTTACATAGATAATTAATGAAAAATGATGGGACTTTGATACAAGTTCGATCCAACTGGTGTGTTTGAGCGATCCGAGTTTGAGCCAACGAGGTTCAACTGTACATATTATACAAACTTAAGTCTTTACTCTACTTATTATTTATATGTACATGTTTTTTGCATAGAATTCTGTAATTCTTTGGGATCTGTCATTGCTTGTGTTAAATTTTTGCCCTTTTGTTTCTCCTTGACATTTAGTGCCAGTTGTTGCTCCCTGTTGAAGACTGTACAATGATCCTTTGACAAAATCAAACTTTTATCTATATCGAATTCTATTGGAGAATATCTTACTGATGCTTAGTCCAAATATCTTCATTTTCATAATGAACTCCTGTAATCAGGATGACGTTTTCTGAAAGGACAAACCATGTCCTTCCCTATTCGCAGCACTGGTCACATTTTAAGTGAGAAAGAAATTAGAAGAATTCTTATTTAATTTTGTTTGCATGAATCAGAAGTGAAGAATTTTGTTTTTGATAATGAATAGAATTAAAAATGTGTGCAAATCTTAAAATTTTAAAAGCTAAATATGTCCGTAACTCCTTGGTAAAGCTCCCTGTACTAATGTATAACTATCAATGTTTAAATAATTTTGATTTGAAATATGCTAAGAAATCTTCTGAATAGATATTACATAACAATTCTACACAATAACAATTCTTTTCAGTAACCACCGAGTTCCGTTAGTATTAAAAAATATCTTGTTCAATGTTTACCTTTGTAAATCCTTTCCAAACTAATCTTATTTATCACAAACAACCACAAAATTTAAATTCAATTTGTCAATATTAACTGGTATTTTTAAAATCTTTTTTTATTTTGCGTAACCAGGTAACATAATCCAGCATATTATAAGAAATGATTGTTTGTCCCAGTCATGTCATATAATTATCTGTAATTAACACTCAAATCAATGTCTTAAATGTCATAACTACGTGGGAATTGATGTACATGAATTAAATCTATTGCAATCATTTAATAAAATCATAAAAGGTTTACAAAATTAAATTATAGTTAACTGAGATAAGAGCAGAAAAATTTTAACAACAATGGCCTCATATTTGTTTTTTTTTTCATCTGAAATAGTTGCACAATGTCTGGTAAAAAAATAATATTAAAACGATTTAGATTTTAGCAACTGCTGTTTTATCATAAAAATTTTGTATGTTTTTTAAGCCATTTTAGAGATATCCATTTGTCAATAATTCAAATTTTCCGATATATCTAAATCTGGATACTAAAAGTTTTCAAATAATTTTCCATGTTGAGATAGGAGGTCCATGTCGGTCAAAGACTCTTTCTTTTACATGCTTTATGTGTATATATTTAACGTTAGATACTGTGTTATCGTTTATTGGTATTGTTTGTAATTGTTATTCTTGGCCCATATGGGCATAATATGCATATAAATAAACAAATATAATAAAAATCTGAATTTCATTATATAGATCAATAAGACTGATTGTTTGATTCTGTGAATTTCTACTATACCAAAAATGTGATATTGTAAAGTTTACCACTTGTCAATCAATATGATCAAATAAACAACATACAATTCTTATATAACTCAATTTTTAGAAATGAGTTTATTTTTACCACATAATTGGCAGGCTTATAATACGCCACTTTGCAATTTCACTGAATCCCTTTTCATTCGTCTGAAAATTGAACAAGAATGTAACCCTGTAATTTCTAAAAGATTTTAAAAATACCAGTTAATATTGACAAATTGAATTTAAATTTTGTGATTGGTTGGTTATCTTTTTGTCTGAATATGAAGCATTCAGTGGCAAGCATGAATCAAGCTATACATTCCTATTTAAAAAAAAAATGACTATGTACCCTACCTTTCAAATTTTTATATGTTACAAATATATCTGAACATAATACTTTGTTTCCTTTATCAGTAACTACACAAAATTCCAGACAAATTTTGAGGTTTATCTGAACATGCCTTTAGTACTTATTTATCAAAACTAAAATCAACACGATCTACAGGATGTTAATATAAGTATATGAAAAACAAATGCTCTGTTCATGAAAAACGAGAATAAGCTTTCCTAAAGCTATAAAATCACATATATAAAGATGCTACTCACCAACACACTTAATGTTTCGTTTTTTGTATTCCAAAATTTCTTTATTTCAAGTTTTGGTTATGTGGCAATATGGTTGAAAACTGGGTACAAATTGTGACGATATTCAGACTTTATTATTAAATTGTACAATGAATGATTTTAAACCTTTACAGTTCATCAAATAACAGTTACCTGAGTTATACCTGAATGGTTTTGTCTATATCAATATAAATAACACGTAACAATTTATTGAAGATTTTATTATTCCATTTCTACTTATTTGAAATGAAATTCTTCAATAAAAATTTCTTTTAAAAAGAAATTAAATTAGAAACATTTTTCTTTCACAAAGCATATAGATATTGACAAAATTCAGGATATTAATAAATGGATAATCATCTGGGTCTACTGAAATCTTAATAAATTCATCTCTACAGGTCATATTACATCCTATTTTTTTAGTTTTAAATTTTAAACCTATATTACTAGTTAGCCTTCACCAGTGTTCATTAAAATCAGAAATACTTTAGGCAAAAGCTTTCAAGACTCATTGATATAACAGTTTGTACCAGCATGTCTCTATACTTATAAACATAATTTTATTTTATGTGTTTTATATATGACTTGTACAAATCAACTATATATTACGCCAACAATTCACATGTATCTTATATGTATCTGACAGATGAAAGCTTGACACTTATTTTTTCAGGATTTATTTCTAAAGACTGAATTGTAATTTAACCTATTAACTGTTGATAAAAATTACATCTTCCCAACATTGAAATCCTCGTGAAACTAATAACACTTGACATGTTCTCATCAATTTATAGATTAAAAATTTTTTTATGATATATGGTGGTGGTAGGGGTTTTCGATCACCTAATGTATATCTTTCATTCTGATCTTCCAGATACATCAATAAAACATATATATATTCTATCTAGTCGTTTACTCCAAATCTCAAAAAAGAAATTTACAACTGAAACCTGTCACATCTGTAGGTTTTTTATTTCTACTTGCCGGTTGAATGATCTTGCTCTATTTATGCCAGATATTTGACCGACATGTTTTTGATCACCCCTGATATTTTTTGACGTACTTCCATCCGCTTAATAGATCACGTTATTAACACCACTGAATACTGTGCAGACGACTTACGAATGTGGATATTTTTGGCCTCTAATGTATTTTATTTGACTTATAAACAAAGTAGAGAAATAGTTTTAAAAAATGGCGCTTGGTATCATAAAAGAATGATAAATAAAGGTCTTCCCTGTCTTGGGATCATCATCCACCAACTTTTGTGTTCAATCGAAAAAACGTGACTCCTTTGTTTGTAAATATATGATAATTATCTGAAATCTCGTGCAAGTGTGCAATTCTCCAGTCCAGATTATAAATAGCCTATCAAAATCTCCTGCCAAGACCATATACCTAACTTTAAAAATAAAAGACAAAAAGTTGAAGAATAGTGTTACTTTAATGGACTTGGAGACTCCACAAACAACTGGATATTTTTTATTGGTTATCTTACTTGGGCCCTAATGTCAACAAAGAATATAATTTGTGACGTCATTTGTTGAGATATTTTATTAAGTTTGGATTTAAATAATCTGTTTATTTACCTACCAAATATTCTTATCTTACAACTTCATGCCCTCAAATGAATATACGTAAAAATTAAATGCTCTGACGTCAGAATACTCTCCCATTTAAATATACAATGTTCTAGTTCAATGGGAATCGTGTAAATTTTAAAGTTTTTGGCACGAAAATGTCAGTTGACAAGTTGACAGTCGTGGATCCATGTGTAGCAACGATAAATCAAGAGAGAGATACGAAAAATATCTTTACGTTTATCATGTGACTTGGTCAAAATGGCTGACACAAAGTTATAATGTTTTAAAAATCACGGGAAGCCAAATGAACAGTATTCATACTGTTGCAGCGTCAGGTTTCGCTCAGGTACCTTATTGGTTACTATAACTTATTGCAACAGAGAAATGTCCTTACTTATGCAAAAAAGCAAACAGATAAATTGAGAGTTTCATGTTTTGCCTTTTTTGGATGAAAATGAATTTTACATATTATAAAAAGATGTGGAATTGTTTGTCAGTAATTTAATATCAAATCGATTTTTTTTTATCAAAACAGGCACCTGGGGAATGGATTTAGCGTGTTGCATCTTTTTCTCTACAACACCTGCAAATTTTTCATCATTTTATGAACCGCCTCGGTGGTCTCGTGGTAGCGTGCTCGCCCCGAGTGCGGAAGGTCGCGGGTTCGATCCCCGGCCGGGTCAAACCAAAGACATTAAAATTGGTATTTGCTGCTTCTCCGCCAAGCACGCGGCATCTAGGAATAAGAGCAAAGACTGGTCGGCTCGGAGTCAGTATAATGTGTCCGAGTGAGGTGACATGTCTTCCTGCGGACAGTTATCTCGTGAGCTAGCACATTAAAAATCCGACTTAGTGTGTCGGCCTAGTACAAAGCAGGGATCATATGCATTATAATAACATGTTCTCGTCCTGATATGCACCTGGTTGACACTGGACGTTAAACAATAATTCATCCATCATCCATCATCCATCATTTTATGGAACCGCTTCAGTGGTCTTGTAGTAGCATGCTCGCTTCGAGTGCGGAAGGTCGCAAGTTCAATCTTGCTGGGTCAAACCAAAGACATTAAAATTGGTATTTGCTGCTTCTCCGCCAAGCATGCGGCATCTACGAGTAAGAGCAAAGATCTACCTGTCAGCTTGGAGTCAGTATAATGTGTCCAAGTGGGGTGATATGTCTTCCTGCGGACAGTTAACTCGTGAGCTAAGACATTAAAAATCTGGCTCAACTTGTCTAGGGGAAGCAGGGATCATATTCATTATCATATCAACATGTTCTTGTCCTGATATGCACCTGGCTGCGGTCAAAAGACTCTGCGTTGAATGACAAGTTCAAAGGGAAGGCCCTGCAGCGTCCCCCAGTGCCATATGGGGCTGGGGAGAACACTGTTATGACATTAATCAAATGTCCAAATTTTGTTGACTGACACAGTATAAGAGAGAAGCTTTGCAACTCAATGATTCCTATATCCCTCACCTCCATGTGGATTATGCCATCCTAAATTATACTTTGGCGTCATTTCCATAGGGCAGTCATACATCAATGAATTTGTTAAATATTTTACTTCCTTATTCACGTAGATTTTTTGCAACAGCGATAAATGTTATCTATGTTCTTTTCCAGCTTTAACAGCGGCTAGATCCATTGGCTGGGACGGAAGTGATGAGTACGATATGTTCCGAATTCGGAATGTAATTTCTGCATTGAAAAGTCGAGCAACGTTTGAATTAATTTACCTGGTATTTTTGTTTGCACCAATTTACAAAATTAAAAAACCACAAGGAATATTTTACAGCAGATTTATCTTTCTTGTAATTCCAGCCAATGAATTGTGAAGCTGATAATAAAGTTGAATATTTAACAAATTCTTTGATGTACAATAGTGATATGGAAACGGTGCATAATTTAGAATGGGATTCCACTTGGTGGTGAGGGTTTTCAGAATCATTGAATTGCAAATCTCTCTTATACTTTGTCTCTTATACTTATACTTTTATAAAATTTGGACATTTGATTCATGTTATAATATTGTGAAATTGTTTTTACTTCTGTCATAAAACAATGAAAAGAATTTTAAAAAAATGACAGTGAAGGTGGGACTGTTGCAAAGAAAAAAGGGAAGGGAGAGGAAAAAGGGGGACGTAACACACTTAATCCATTCCCCAGGTGCCTGTGTATAAAACAAGGCATGATGAATATAATATGAAAATTTAATTGTCATTTTAGCTCAGGACATTGAAAAATCAATAAAATATGATTATTCCCAATCAAGTCTGTTGCTGGAAAAAATATTTCATTGGTAAATATCACATCTGCATTTTTTAGGCAAAACAACATCTGAGTCTGTCAGTAAAATTAAATTTTATATTATTATTATAATTTATAGAATATAAACCTTGCAGAGGTATCTCCTCATCTTCTACATGATTAGGACCGCCTTGGTGGTCTCGTGCTAGCATGGTTGCCCTGAGTGCGGAAGGTTGCGGGTTCGATCCCACGCAGGGTCAAACCAAAGACATTAAAATCAGTATTTGCTGCTTTTCCACCAAGCACGCGGCATCGAGGAGTAAGAGCAAAGACTAGTTGGCTTGGAATCAGTATAATGTGTCCAAGTGAAGTGATATGTCTTCCTGCAGACAGTTACCTCGTGAGCTAGCACATTAAAAATCCGACTTAGCGTTTCGGTCTAGTACAAAGCAGGGATCATATTCATTATCATATCAACATGTTCTCGTCCTGATATGCACCTGGTTGCCACTGGACTTTAAACAATAATTTATCCGTCCATCTACATGATTAGGAATTCCCTATTTGCAGATATTGGAGTTGTCTCCTATATCCATGAGTTATCTTTCCTGACAGGTCTCTTTAACATAATGGGCAAAAATTACTTCAACTTTTTTTTTAAATTATTTAATTGGGGAAAGCATTCATTAAACTTAAAAAAATGTGGGAAAATATATCATTAAGGCCACACCAAATTGATTTTTAGTTCATTGGATTTCGCTGCAGGATTTTGTAAATTTAAAGAAAAATTTTTTTTGCCACGTCTTATTTTGCAAAAATGCTGAAAATTCACCCCAAATTCCTCATTTATTTTCAAGAAATCAAAAATAAAAAGTGTTCACCCACTCATAAAATTTGGTAAAATATAGGGATTTTTTCTCTCTTTTTTTATTGCAATATTTTAGTTAAAAAAAATATTTGCTGCACTGGATTTTCACCTGAAAAAAATAGTCCTCACGAAAAAAAATTAAATTAAAAATTTTTCTTGCTCACAACTATTTTTTCCATAATAAATGCAAAGATCTAAAAATCAATTTGGTGTGGCCTTGTTTTTTTTTTTTTGGATATTGTTAACAAAAAATAAATTTTTGTAGAAAAATGAAAATTTTTTCCATTGATGTCTATGGAAGGCACTTTGTCCAAAGAGCAGAAAATAACGCACATGTATCAAAAATGGGGAATAGATTTTGATTTAAGAATAAAGCTTTTGTAATTAGATATGTATATAGTTTTATTTGGGTAACTTTTTTCAAATGATTAGTTTGATGGAATTAGATCTTTTCTCCTTATTGCTTAATGTATAATTGTGGAATTTTGAATTAATTTGAATATTTGGTTTCCTTACGTTTACATTAGATATTATTGTTTATTGTGACATAGTCTTCAGTTCTTTGTTGGAGGATGGAAAGTGCTTCATGTATTACCAACAAACTCATCAACGATAAGCCAATGTCTAATGAACATTAGCTACAATGTATTATGATGCATGTACCTAGTATATATCAACTACAGTAGTTTACTGAGGAATTTTGCAAATTATCAAAAACATCTTTAATAAAAAATTTGGAAAATCTAATGACTGTGCAATACATTATCAGTCTACATATTCTCACAGATCTTGAAACATAAATTTTTTGTTTGTTTTCTTTAATACTTTCATATAATGTTACTAAAGTACAGTAAATAGTAAACAAATGTATAAATATTTATTTAAAGGGAAGTCATTATGACTCTAATAGACCATCATACACAGATCAAGCAGTAAAATATGTTACTGATTTGTTAACAGAGTTATCTACCCTGCACAGTAAAGGTATGAGTTCAAAAGTCATTATGGAAATAAAAAGATCACTACCTTGTTTTTCATTCCCTTTAAGCTCACCTGACCCAAAGGGTCATGTGAGCTTACGTCATCACTTGGCGTCCGACGTCTGTCGTCCAAAATTCACATTTTAATCTTCTCCCCAGAAACCACTGGGGCAATTGGGATGAAAGTTTGGTGGAATGGTCCTTGGGTGCTGCACTTCCAAAATTATGTCCGGTGTCCTCAACTTTCAACCAAGATGGCAGCCAAGCAAAAAATAGAAAAGAGGGGGGTCAAAATTTAAAACATCTCCTCTGAAGCTACTGTGCCAATCTCAGCCAAACTTTGCTGAAATGATCCTTGGGTAGTCCCCTTGCAAAAAAGTGTCCGATGGTCCCACCCTCTAACCAAGATGGCCTCCACAGCGGAACTTAGTTTAACATATGACCCTATGGGAAATTCACATAAAAATCTTCTTGTTTGAAACTACTTGCCCAATCAGAACCAAACTGTGATGCAATGGTCATAAGGTGGTCCTCTTTCAAAAATGTGTCTGATGGTCCCGACCTTAGACGAAGATGGCTGCCACATTCTAACCTAGTTTAACATACGACCCTATGGGAAATTCACATAAAAATCTTCTTGTCTGAAACTACTGGCTCAATTAGCACCAAGCTGTGGTGGAATGGTCATTAGGTGGTCCTCTTTCAAAATTATGTCCGATGGTACTTCTGACCAAGATGGTTGCCACAGCCAAACTTAGATTAACGTAGGACCCTAAGGGAAATTCACATAAAAATCTTTTTGTCTGAAACTGCATGCTGAATCAAAACTAAACTGTGGTGGAATGGTCATTAAATGGCCCTCTTGCAAATGTTTGTCCAATGGCCCCGACCTCCGACCAAGATGGCCACCACAGCCAAACTTAGTTTAACATAGAACCTTACGGGAAATTTACATTAAAAATCTTATCTGAAACTACTTGGTCAATTAGAACCTAACTGTGATTAAATGGTCATTAAATGGTCCTCTTTTAAGATTTTCTTCGATGGTCCCGACCTCTGACCATGATTGCCACCACAGCAGAACTTAGTTTAACATAGGACCCTTTGGGAAATTTACATAAAAATCTACTTATCTGAAATTACTTCTCATTTAGACCCCAGCTCTGGTTAAATGAACATAAGGGGGTAGTCTTTCAAAATTGTGTCTGATGTTCCCCACGTCTGACCAAGATGACTGTCACAGACCAACTTAGTATAACATAGGACCTTATGGGAAATTTACATAAAAATCTTCCTGTTTGGAAGCAGTTGCTCAATTAGAAACAAACTTTGATGGAATAGTATTTGTTCATGTGACCCAAAATGAATGCTCGTTTGTGTGGACTGTTATTGTTTGCACAATAAATCTCAAATGTTTATTTTACTTTTAATTTTAACATGCCAAAGTGACACTGTAATTGAATGCTTCTTTCAGATGTCCCAAATTTCCCAAAGCAAGCTGCTGTACAGCACAAGAAGTGCTTTAGTTTACATTGTCATAGCCACAGACTTTTCTTTACTTTAACATTTAACCCTGTTGGAACTGGTCGCTATATTTATAGGCAATGCACTATCAGGTGAGTAATACAGGCTCATGGGAGCTTCTGGTTTGTATGTGTCAAAAGTATGTAATGCATTTACAGATTAAAAATTATTACTGGTATGAGATTATACCAAATAATCATATGAAAACCAAAAGAAAATGATTTTTAGATATATTGGAAAACATTATTTTAGAATGAAAATTGATTTTTTTTATTACACATCTATTATCACTTGATCAGTATTTTGCATAGATGGAATTCTCAGTAAACTTGAAGTAAAGAGAGTTATATTTTTTGTAGAGACCAAGTATGATATTTTGGAACTTGGTGCTGGCACAGGAAAATTTACAGAAAAAATTA